>VCCN01006457.1:573814-584318 GCA_006491835.1 Architeuthis dux | reverse complement strand
GTGTGTGTGTGCATGCGTATCACAGTTTATACCTATCCTAAATATATTAATACATATACATTTAAATTATTATTATATATATACAGTAGTTGCTATATCAATTTTATGATAAATAGGAATCAGCCTTTACTTATCTTTATCAGATGCTGAACTGCTCCATGCTTTACACTTTAAGCAGTAAACTTTACCATTCTCTACATTTTCTCATTTTGATGAAAACACCTTTCATTACCATTACAAGATAGTAACCTCAAATTTTAACTTGCTTTCCCAATCTTCCCTTGGAATGATTTAGTATGTGAAGTTCATCAAAAAAGTTAAGGTTCCCTGCCTTGCACAGTTCCGACCCACTCTTGGGCAAGAGGTAACATTGTCAACCATCCCCAAAGTAGCAGGTGGTTATTCCAATTCACAAATTTGGATCTTTGAAAAGCTTTACATACGAGGTGTGACTATTATCAAAAACCATCTCTTCATTGATGGAAAACATCTCTGCAATCCTTCTGATGCTCAGTCATCGATAATTTCTAATGATTTGGTTTTTTTTTAACATTCTCACGTCCACAATATTCACTATCTTTGACATCCTTTCAACCATCACAAAATCTCTTGAACTCGAACTCACATGCACATGACATACATTCTTCTCTATAAACTTCAGTTAGCATAAAAAAAGATTCGATAGCCGTTTTGTTTCATTTCACCAAAATTTCAAATTGCTACATTGCTCGATTTTTGAACTGACAATTTTTATAACACGTCAGAAAAACGTCTATTTCAAGCAATGTGTAACTGAGGAGATGAACGGATTGAAACATTGGTCAATGTATATAACTTTGTTTGTACATGCCTGATGTGGTTTGACTTACATGAGCCCAGTCTCGTTATTTAATAGCCACATCTGGTATGTAATTAAAGACTATAATAGTTTGATTTTCTTTTTTTTTTAGGTGTTCAGCATAACAGGACCATTATGTAGGAATTGTTGTGCCATTAAACCACATTCATTTATGTATTCCAGTCTCTTGAGCTTATCTATTTGTTGTTTTGCCAAATCCATAAGATCCTAGATATTTTTAGCAATTCAATTGATCCAGATTGATTCTATACAATCCATTCTGCATCCACTATGGTATTTTGCCAGGTTCCTAAAAATATCTCCAAACAATTTGGCAATCTTCGATTTCACCTTCTCTAATTTTATCCTGAGAATTTCTTTATAGCTGCCTATTTGATTTCGTAAAGACATAAGCACTCAACTATTTTCACATTTTGTTGAGAGTTAAAAAGAAAAAAATGCCATTCAATGTCCCTAGAATATTGGAAAGATTTTATTTTTTTGGATGCATTCTGAAAATTCTTTATAAGAAATTAATTGTACACCATAATATGAATTTTTTTGTCTTCCATTTATTCTTTGGCAGAATTCCAAATGGGAACTGCTTTCATTTTAACCATTCCTTCATATTTTTGTCTATTCTCTACTTTGAAACTTTTTTGATACCCAATATGAACTTATTTAAAAGTTATCTGTGAATTCAACTCATGATTTATAACCAAAGGACTGGGAATGTTTTTAAATTCTGCTTGTTCCCTATTGATGTCTTTATGGGCTAATACTCTTAGAAAAGGCTGATCCTAAACCTCTCTATGCCTTGTCCCACAGTCATCTTAAACATATTTTCCCCAGGCATAATATAAAGTAAGCCTGATCCTGTTCATGCCTTTCTGACTTTATTCAAATTCTACAAGAAATACCCAACGAGAATATCAGCCTTTTGGTCAAACCAAATAAATTAAGTAATTTCTCATTTCAGAGATGGTGTGACCAATGACCTTATAATATGAAATAAAGGGTTGCAGTGTTGCAGCATGTTGGCTTTTGTGTTGCTTTTCATAATAGTCAATTATTGTGTGATCTGAATCAGTCTTTGAGCTTTTATTATCAAAGAATGACCGTAACAGTAATAATCAAGCTTTTGTATGTAATTCCATACTAGAAACTAGTATCACCGAAAAAACATCAAGGTGATATATTGTCTATAATTTTGAGAAGAGTCATTAACATTCAAAGAGTTTTTTAGACAATTGAACTCATTGAGTTCAATCGTCCAAAAACCTCTTTGAATCAAGGTGATATAATACTCATTTGTCTTTATTATTAGGATTTGGATATATAAGAATTTTAATATAAGATAGATAGGAAATTGGATATATAAGAATGCTAAAAAAAAAGCCAAATATTTAAAAAAACAAAACAAAACAAAAAAAGAAACAAAGTTTTACTAATACTAGGTACTCCAATGAGTTTTGATACCTCATTTATCTCTCTACTCCTATTAGTTCACTAATTATGATTATTTATTCATTTGTGGACTCGCGGCAAATTGAACACTTACAAAAAATGGCCTTTTCAACCCCCTATAAAACTGAAAAACCATCATTTTTTTAATATGTAGACATTTTGTACTTTTTATACGAAACTGAATAACATTTATTTTTCTACTAGGTGATATTGGTTCCAAAGACAGAAATTGAAAGAGGAGGTATCAGTAATCATTTATTTATAGACACCTTTTATTTCGACCACAGTAAAAAAAATGCCACAGCGTAGTTTGGGCACTGTAAACACATTAAATTGAAAATTCGCTGTAAAATTCCTTTTAAGTCAAACGGTGACAAATAAGACACCAACAGATTCAGAATTGGACATTCTTTATTATGGCATGCATAACAGTTTTGTATTAGTCAACATTATGGAGAATGAACACTTGAGAAACAGGGGAAAATTAGCATTACTGCAACATTTTTGCCCAAAAAACTGACTGTTTGGACTACTTACTAATACTATAGAATTAATGATATTTTGAGCAAATATTTACCACTGTTCTCTGGATACCAAATTCATCTGAATTTGTCTGGAGTATTGAAATGTGATAAAAGCAACCAAGCTATTGCTATTAAAAAAAACAACCCTTGAATGATAACAGTGAAATTACAGGCTGCCCTGATTTCATGCCAGTTTGATTTATGCCAATTGACAATAACACTGAATGCACAATTTTTTATGAACGTGACTGTAATCCATATTTACACTGCTGGTGGCACCACAGATGCAATTTTGACCAATCAGCACAAAGCTAAGGTGAGCGTTTACAAATGTGATCTTTTCGTTTACATGCCATTCTTTGTGAAGAATTCATACATAATTCTTTATTTTTAAGTGATACCTGTTACATCCTAGCAATTCATATGCAATAACTAATGAAGTGGTTATTCATTTACTAATTAGAAGTGTTATTTAGCTACGTGATATTTTGTGATTTAATAGTGATTATAAGCAGTGTTTGTTTGCTAACTTTTCCAAAGTGTTTAGTGTTCATACACTTTGGACCATTTTAAAGTCACTAAACTGCTTAAATGCAAAAGGAACTTCTATCTGAGTCAAGGAACGACTTTGAAGGATCTGGGCCAGCAGTCATACAAGAAGTTTCAAAGTTGGCAGGAGAGGCTGGATTGGATGCAATTATGGAAGATGACATCTTGGAATTGATTGTTGATAAGAAAGAAAAAGGCTTTTCTACTGAAGAATTAGCAGTTTTGGCAGAACACCCGAATGCACAAAGAGAAGAAGAATGAAGATGAACTGGAGTGTGTTATGAAGATAATAAAAACTCCCTTCTTGCTAATGATAACTCTTTGATTGAGAAGTGTTGTGAAATGGACCATGACTAGGAGTGAAGTGACTTTATAAAGAGGAATTTAAATGAATCCTTAGCACCTTATTATGAAATTCTTAAGGAGACGAAAAGAAAAGCACAGCAAACAACTCCGGATTCATATTTTAGGAAGGTTCACCACCCTGGCCCGTCATCGGGGGATGGCCCTCAACCAGGACTATCATCACAGAACTAAAGTTGCGTCCAGCACCTCTATTGAATGAGATCAACACAGTGGCACTATAAAAATCCCATCATCGACTTTGGCTCCAAATCACTTGGTGAATACACAATTGTGGTAATTCAGATAGTATTTTATTAATTTGGTTATTATTTATTTATTTTATATATTAAAATAAATTAATATTATATTTATTAGTAAAAACCTATGTTATGTGCATTCTGTGAAAAAAATTATAAATTTTTGGACACCTTGAATGCATCCCATTTCACTCCATAATATAATGTGTAAGCTTGGTTTAATGACAGATATTAACAGATTAAAAATGCAAACAGAAGATAATGTACTTACAGATCCTTTATTCAAATATTCACAGTCAACCAAACACGTGTGTCCTTCCGAGCTCTGACTTCTACTACTCAACACAATACAATAATGGCTGCTCATTGACCAGAACGTAAAACAGAGCCCCCTAGCGGAAGTCTTCTGCCTAAGTGGAATAACACATGATACTTACCATAATGGATTAATTTTGCAAGGATTTTGTAACACCGCCTCCTCTAGGAACGCATTCCCAGCATAAAATCAGGGCAGCCTGTATTTTCCAAAGTGAAGAGAAACCACGGTAGTGGTGAAATACGGGAAACAAAGGAAATGTAATTTACAAAAAAGCTTTCATACAGAGGTTTGGGGTGATTAATTAAAAAATTTTATGTTAGGGTTATTCAGTGATTAGAGCAATTAAAAGCATATACATATCAATTACAAGTAATAAATGATACCTTTGCTTTGTTTTTTGTTGCTTCTTGTTGCTTCCCGTTGTTTTTCATAGTGATAAAATATGAGAAGCAATGTGAAGCAACAAATAACCAAGGGAATGTAATTGAAAAAGCATCTTGTTGCTTCACATATTTTTACCACGCCCCGAGAATCCCTTTTATCATGTGACTGCAAAACACGTGATATAACAAAGTAATGGGAAATGGGTTGCTTTCCCAGAGATGAATTTTCTATCTTGTCTGACAATGACATTGATTTGTAGGCTTTAACTCACAGGTCCTGTGGACATGGTTCCCACAAATTACAAATCTTTTTAACCACTTGGGAGATATTGATCCAGGGCCCGAATTAAGCTAGTGGAGGGCCTGTAGCATGTTATAAAGGTGCTCTAAATTTAAAAAAAATACAAATGATTATTAAAATACATCAAACTTTTACTTTCATAGTAAAGTAATTAATGTTTTTATTTTCTTTACAGCAAGATAATACAACAAATATTTCAGTAATAGCTGTCTTAGGGCCTGAGACGTGTTTTCAATGTTCAGCCATGACGCGTTTCCATTTTCATTTTGTTTTTTTGCAGCAGCTATGACTTTATTTATAAATACTTATGTATTTACGTATCTTATATGTATCGCATAGATACCACACTGTGTTAAAATAATAACCCTGATTAAAGATGATAACTTGCAAGAATCGCTAACCTTAAACTCCCAGAAGTTGAAGGCAGTATATAGTATTATAGTAATAGATCAAGTGCAGAATCACTGAATTGGAATTGATAGCTTGCACAAGCATTTAGTGTGTGGTCAGTAGCATATGCTACATTTGCTACATAGTACTTTCTTTGTCCTGAGTCTCCTTACTATGGCTGTCAATTCAGAGGGTCATTCAAGATATTCGTAGATGGGGATAAAGGCAGCAAAAGCTATATTTGTCTTGTAGTAGCTTGACAAGGTATTTTGCCCATGTCCCATTACACAAAAAAATCTGGTCCCAAGTGGTTAATATAATACAGGAAGTCCCAGGTTACGAATGAGTTCCGTTCCCAGGTTTGTATGTAAGTCGGAACAGTTATATATAGTGCGTATCTAGCGGCAGTTTGTCTTAGTATCTAGTATATATTTTACATTTTTATGCATAAACAACCATTAAAGAAACAACAATAATTATAATAATAATAACTGTAATATTATTGTTATATACAAGTAGTTTTATTTCCATGCTGTTTGAATTGTTTACATTCAACGAGCATTCAATCTGGATCATTTTTCTTTTCACCATCACTTGCATCGGCTTTGTACAGTGTGTACAAAGTTACAAACAATCAAAGCATGATAACACACAACACAGCTACCGTGATACGAATGTCGACGGCATAGTTATCCCTCGAACCCACAAACCGCACAATATTTTGATGTGCATTGCAAAGTAGTGCCTTGTTCGTTATTACAAACTGTCTGTAACTTGATTGAAAAAAAAAAGGCTTTATGGCAGTGTTGCCAAGTATGGTTCGTTATTTATAGCTAAAACTGTCTTTAAAATGGCTAAAATTGGATAGATTTTTCTTTTCCAGCTAACTTTATAGCTAAAAATATTGTGTAGGGCCATAGCAAAATCTTTTTTAAAAATCCATTTAGATTACAGGTTGTAATGCAAGAAAATATTAAAGATTCCAAGGAGGTCAAACACTTTTGTTTGCCAATGAATATATCATGTTTTAAAGAATAAAATAAAATGTTTTAAAAATCCATCTTCATTACAGGTTGTAATGCAACAAAATAGGAAAAATGCCAAGTGGTTGAATACTTTTGCGTGCAACTGTAGTTTAACACTTAAAGTAATCCTATGGACAGGTACACCAATCCCCACTTGCTTACAAGGGAGACTCTGTAGGTGTAAAACTAAAAGAAGGTTAGAAACACTTTAAAGAACTTTATTGCATCATCATACAAGTGTGCCTGTTTAACCATTATTTTCCCCTGCATAATTCACTAAGGTCTTTAATCCAACAGTTTATTAGAAAAGAACATACAAGTAGGTTGTTATGTATCATTTGCTGGTCCATTATACATTCTTTTGTTTACAAAGGTCCATCCTGTGCTCAAACCCTGTTTTCTTTGCCTTTCCTTTTGCCCCGTTGAATACCATGAAATGAATACACTGAGAAATGTAGCTGGTGAGCTAGATGGACTGGGAAGTTGGTGGAAGAGACCAGATATATTACAACCCTGAAAAAACTAGGGAAGAAAATTGATACAACATAGATTAGACACTCAGTTGCCTTGCATTTTTTTTTTTAGAAATCTTTTCGTTCTCTTCTGACAGCATTCAAACATTTTGAAAGATGGCCTATAAATATTTTAAAAAATCAAAAATATTGTTTAAAAAAGTGTAATTCCTCGTTATTCAATATTTAATTTTGATGAAGAATCAAAGATCTTTTTAAGAAATTTATTTTTGGCAAATATATTGCTCTTGATTTATTGTTTGAGATAAGAAAAATCTAAACCAGAATCAATGTCATTTATAATTTTGAACTCCTAACTTCCCTTTTTATGAGAGGTGGGAAATTTAATTTAAAAGACCAGCTATCAGCATGTTATCTTCTGTAATCAAATTAACATTCTCATTAATATAAGCTATTGTCACTATCAAATCATTCATAAACTAATCAACTTTTATCAGTTAGTGCCTCCATCAAATTACCTTCCATTAGTAATCATTTTGTAACCAAGTATTTTTTGTTTGTATTTCACTACATCTATAAGTCTTTCTATCAAATTTAGTTGTAGTGTAATCAATCAAAAATGATTGACAATCAATCAAATTCCATCTGTCAGGTTTTCAATATTGGATGAAGTTGTCTATAATTTTGAGAAGTCATTATTAACATGCAAAGAGTTTTTCGTACCATTGATAAAAGAAGAATGAGTTCAATTGCCTGAAAAACTCTTTTAATTGAATGAAGTTGGTTCTTCCTCCCCCCCTCTCTCTTTCTCTCTCTCTTTTTCTCTCTCTTTCTCTCTCTTTTTCTCTCTCTTTTTCTCTCTTTCTCTCTCTCTCTTTCTCTCTCTTTCTCTCTCTCTTTCTCTCTCTTTTTCTCTCTCTCTCTCTCTCTCTCTATCTCTTAAAGTCAATGTAAATTAGAAATTAATTCTAATGAATTAACATTTGTTTTCTTACTTCAAGATGGCTAGATAGAGAGAGAGAGAGAGAGATAGAGAGGGGCGAGAGAGAGGATAATAAAAGCTTTGTTTACTATCAAAAACCTGTCAGATAGCCAAAATTTTATGAGAAGTGTCCAACCAGAAAATTAAAATCATGGTGCAAGCAAGAATTTTCCAATTAGAAAACAAAAACGGCTGTGAAAAAAGTAAACTGGTCAAGTTAGGCTCTCAGAGGAGCCACTTGTACTTTAACTTTATTTATTCACAAGTCGATTTCTCTTCCTAACTGGAGCCAACAAAAATAAAAATAGATGTGCTTTTCCTTCTGTTAAATCTGGTTGTCACTCTCATTCACTTATTATCTACAATTGGTTACCAACACCACGGAGAGCTAATTAAGTATATCATGTGTACAGGCCACACCAATGGAGCTAGAGGGCTGAAAATTTAAATATCTACTCCTTATTATGTCCAGAAAAAATTGCTTTTAAAAAAAAAAGAAGAAATTCCTCCACAAAATAAGTTTTTAGTTGTGGATTCAATTTATAATGTTTATGATAAATTGGTTCCTTAGTTTGTGTCAGGCAGTGTTCACACTTATTTTTTGAAAACCGCCCAACAAAGGGCAAGAGAAGTAACTATTTTTTCCAATATTTTCATTGATCACTCCCAACATGGCATGCTGCCAAAAGATTTTGGTCAAGTGACAATTTCTATTGACTAACCAGACCTGTTTTCACATCTTAGAAACTGTCAACACGGGTTTCTTTAGTTTTCAAGTTGGTCTGAATGGTTGGCTATGTATGTATGTATGCACCAATGGAGAAAATGTAAACATTTACTCCTTATTATGTCTAGAAAAAACAAAATAAGTTTTTAGTTGGGGTTCAATTTACTATGTTTATGCTAAATTGGTCCCTTAGTTTGTGTCCAACAACATTCACACTTTTTTTTTGAAAATTCAGACTTTTTTAGTGATCACTACCCAACAAAATGTGAGAGAAGTAACTTATTTATTGATCACCCCTTTTTCCAATTTTTTAATTGATCACCCCCAACACAGCATGCTGCCCCAAAACGTTGGTCACATGATGGTTTCTATTGAGTGACTAACCAGACCTGTTTTTTTTTAATCAGGTTTTCTTGAATAGTTGACAACTTATATGTAAACCTATTTGTTGTGTGAGGTATATGAGTTTGCATGTATAGCCCAGTAGTAGAAAGCTGCCCTCTAAGCTGTGAAATCAGTGTTTTAGTCTCAAATAAATTTAGTTGGAAAACACAATTTCTAGAATCAGTTTTGGTGTAATATGTTAACGAAGGATAACATCTGCTTAGCAGAAGCCAGCAGGGCTGGTCATATGGTTCCTGATGCCTGTGGCAAGCTGAACTTTGGTGCCCTTTAAAGTATACTATCATCTTATTTATTTATGTTTTACAGTGAAAAAAATAAATATGTAGGAACATATATAGGTACTATATTATACTAATTGATACTAAATATCAATAATTTAGATTACAATGCATTAATTAAATGAGCTTGTCGTCGATCATGAGAATTTCATTTGCCAATTGTTTCTTTTAGTTTCACCACAACTGAAAGTATTTAACCATAAAATATGTTTAATTTATTAATTTTCCCATTTTTCAATTTGTATTTGGCAAGTCCTACTGTCTCGGACACATGCCCCTAGCACTTGGCACCATGGGCGACTGCCCGGGTTGCTGGTACCGTGGGCTGTCCTGGCAGTCAGTCAGTCCTTTTCGACCAAACTAAACTTTTTAGATTTTATTGCAATAAATTGATCTATGTGTCTTGTCCAAACATCCGTTGCTTGATTATTGGTAGAACGAACCCAATGAGATGAATACAGTTAAATGCAGGACGTGTCAAAATCTTTGAGATTAGTTGTTGGAAGTACTCAATGAATACCACCTTCAAGATGGCAATAGAATGAATTAGCTGAATTGTTGTGAAACAACAAAGAAGATAAGGATAGACCAAAATGTTATTGAATATATATAAGCTGGATTATTATTTCACACTTATGTAGCTTCCCAAAGCAATTGCTGAGGTGCAATTGAGAGACTAGTGAGTTATTCGCACAAGCAATCATTAATGAGCTCTCCTGTCACTATATGCTTTAGTGTATCTACAAACTAAAGTTGGCCTCCTTTAACAAATATCTTTATAGATTTCCCTATATTTATGGATTATTTCTAAATATGTAGAAATATTCCAAAATACAATGTTTTTATCTATCATTTTTAAAGAAATGATGTACATTTAATATACAGGGTTATTATAAAGTTCTTGAGCAGCTTTAAAATTTCCATAATTTCAGTTCTAAACATGATAAAATCAATCTGTAAAAAAGGAAAGTGAAAGAAATTATTACATTTTTACATAGATTTATTCTTGAGAGTGTTAATCTTCAACATGTCCACTGTTATTATGTATACAAACTGTGATGCGATTTTTGTATTGCAACCATTGCTCAATCCTAATTCTGCAAATGAAACAATAAATTTATTACTAAACTATGCTAAAATAAATTAAGTTTCTTGGTACTCTTTGCAGATTTTATCTTGTATAAAACTGAAGTTATGAAAATTTGAAACTGGAAACAGCTTTATAATGACCTGTACTTTAT
>VCCN01006457.1:543827-556270 GCA_006491835.1 Architeuthis dux | reverse complement strand
ACTCACTGCTGTAGACTGATGGTCTGAGTAGTTGCAATGAAATGCACCTAAAATTAGGATGGAAGAAAAATTCTAGTCAAAAATTGATAATAAAAAATAATTAGATCAATAGTCTGAACAACTCTTGGATAATCCTGCGTATGTGAGTAACTATGATGTTAGTGTTGACTCATTGATCTGGCAAAACTGTTTCAATCCTGAAATCCATCACTAATGTTTATTTGTACGGTTACACCCTGAAAGAGCTAGCCACAAAAGAGCTAGCTATAAAAAAAAGCTACGACAAGAGCTAAGTAACAATTGATAATACTCTTTTTTGAGCTAAGTAATAGAAAACATTAGAACAATAAGGGCTATGCAGGAAAGAACCAAGGCCAAGCCATTCTGAAAAAGAGCATATTCATGGAATAAAACTAAAACTAAGCAAATAAAAACAACATTGATTGAAAATTACTTGCATATGTACATGCATATTATATGCTTTTTTGTTGCTATCTCTTTCAAGGTCTTAGCTCTTCTGTTGTAGTTTTTTGTAGTTAGCTCTTTTGTGGCTAATTCCAGTGCACCATATTTGAACAGCTGTTCTTTGAAAAGATATGAACACCAACCTTGCTTGTTATGTCATTAGTATGTCACAAAAAGCGAAGTTGATATACAAGACTTTGCATGATAATCCAGTCTACATGCAGGCATTAATCTCTTAAGCAGGGGTTCTTAGTATCCCAGGTCACATTTCCTCTCTGTGTGATCTCAGGTTTCTTCAATATCTTCCCCATTTTGAATTGTCACTAAGTAATTTTTTTACCATTATATTCTCCATTATGCGTTCCTCCCCTGACTGAAATTCTTCCCTAAATTTCCTCTCTGGCTAAAATTCCTCCCCTTAGGAGATTCCTCCCTTGGGAGCCAAGTGCCTCCCATTAAAGAATCACTGCTCTAAAGCGTATGAAGACGATTCTTAAAAACAAGTGACCAATATCATTATCTCTGTCTGTGTCTGTCTTATTGCTTTGTGTACCTGCCTTTTTAGGGATATTTACTCAGTTTAATTTAGTCTGGCACAAGGCCAAATGAGAGGTAGGTAAGATTGAGCTTTACCAATTTTCCAAGTGGGGGAGGGCTACTCACTTTGAAAATCAGCTTTTGAAATGCTGGCTTTTACCTAGGCTTGATTATCAACTAGTGGTGCCAGTGGAAATTGTGTAACTACCTTAGCCATCAAATAGGTCCTGTCAACCTTTTATATATACCTATTTAGATCTGTTTACAACTTTTTATCTTTTGCTGGCCTCTGCTTATTTTACAAGGACACAAATGTACTGGTCTCCTAAGCAGAAAAAACACCTTTATCAATCTCAACATTTTATTATCCAAGGGTGTTTTGTAATTGAACATTTCTTTATGGGAATCTCCCTTCAATCAATAAAGAATGCAGGTTTATCATTTGTGAATATCAGGATTTTTGCTGAGCCTGAACCTAACAAAGGTTTTATTAAATAAGCTGAACCTGACTTTCTTTTCTGATTTTAATGTACATTATAATCTTATCGGGCGGTTTTCACCTAGTTCCTTGGGAAGGCCCAAGTTCTCATACATACCTGCATTACTGCTTTAGATACATAGATTTGTCTGCTGAGATCACTAATACTAGAAGGCTTTGCATGTAAAAGAACTGACAGCAGTTAATGAAAGACTAAAGGAACTGACAACATTTCATTTTATATCGCTTGCAGACAGGCCAGTTAGAGGGTTCTGGGGGGTTGGGCCTTTAGCTGGAATTATTGAACGTAGTGTAGAGATTGTCTCCCCCTTAGGAGGATTAACGGAAATGCGATGGGAGGCTCTCTACATGATCCTCAGCTGCTTACAGCTGGTATACTCAGTTGGTCACCCAACGCAATTTGGCTGTAACAACTGACAATAGTAAATGGAAAAGTAAAGGAACTGAGAAACAGTAAATAGGAAAGTGTAAATGTAAAAAGTGACGCAAGAAAGTGTAAAAGAAGTATAAGTGTAAAATAACTGACAGTAAATGTGGAAGAAGCGTCAACAACCTCTTGCTGCGATTTTGACTACATTAAATCTCTGCAGATTAAAATTTATTGTCTGAAATGAACTATAATAATGTAACACCCTAGCTGCAGGATGCACACAGCATGCAGCAATGGTCGTTTAATATTACACCTGTGGTTGATTTCTGGTTTGGCCAGCAAATTTTCTTGTTGCTGTTGGGGCTTGGTCATCATCCATCTCTAACATGCAGAGAAATGGACAAACAAAAGCAAACCTGGTGAAATTTTAACCGGCTGTGATTTATTGTTGATTCAGGTTTCTGCTACAGTTGTTAGGGGTTGCTGGGGTTTCGACAATGTCAAGAAAACGAAGGAATGTAACAAATCTTTTCTCTCTAGCTTTTTCTCTAAGTCTCTTCACAATCGTACCAGAGTTCCTGACAACAGGTGTGATTCAAAGTCCCAATCTAACTCTGTGCATCTTCTCACCCTGCTGGTCAAACTCCAACAGCCTTTTATAAAACTGTCCCTTACTGCGGTAAAAGAACCTTTCCATATTTGGATATGTAAAACAAGATAGTACTCATCTACGTGACCAATCATGCAGGTAACGACCCTGGCAAAAAGGGGTCTAAATCCATTCCCATATTTGCCCATCTGGACTGTGAAAATGTGATCCTCTTATCTTACCTGGCCAAAGAAAACAAACCCTTTTCTTTCCTTTCACTTCCATGGCAAAAAAAGTCGCCTTATGTCAACAAAGAATTTGACTTACACTGGCAAACCAACTGATTGAAACTTTAATAAAATATTAATTTGAGCTTTCTACTCAGGAACTTGGGCACACTGTTGCAGGGTATCTGAAGGTGCAGGGACTAAGGGTTCTATGAGTTAAGTCGTTCATATAAATAAATATGTAAATATTTTGTTTTTAAATACTGAAATTTGGTATACTTTTTAATATAATGTAGTTATTTTAGTGTTATTATTTTTTTTTAAAAACAACCGTGAAAATATCCTTTTGTTTATTTATTTAAATCTAACTATTGTTCATACCCACCCCGCAGATATCACGGTTCGGTTATAATGTGGTTGACTTTGTGTTATAATGTATTATTAATAATTTTTTAATAGTATTTTCTTTCATGTTAATTTTTAGTTGTTTTTTATAGCGACTTATCCAGGCCGTCAATCTATGGCAATGAGTAAACAGTGCAGAAATAAAAGATAAACTTTTGGTAGGATAATAAAAATAAAATAAAAGCGATAATATTGTTGCTATTAATACTACTAGCGTCATTATCACTTGAATTCTTTTCATTTAAAAAAAAGAAAAAACCTGTATCCAGGTTTTATATTTATTCTAAGCATTAATAAATCAATGTGTCTCTGTATTTATAGACAAAACTTGTGTAAATGAATTCAAAGATGTGATATCAAAAAGTGTTTTCTTATGAAGCAATTGGGGGGAGCTATGAATCTGTCCATTGTAAATAATTAAATCTGTCAGTAAAGCAAGATTGAGGTTTATAACACTGTATGCTCACACACTGAAAAAAGCAATCGACTGTGATTGGCTCTGTGTGTGGGTGTGAAATATTTGTGTGTCTCTCCAAGATGGATGCTGAGAGATTTGGTAATTAGGTTCATAAAATGAAATCTACACGTGATTAAATTTTGGTATTTCTAGCTTTAAAGAAATATATATATATTATTTTCTTTTTTTTTTTCTTTTTTTTTTTCTTTTTTTTTTTAAACTCATGTGTTTGTATATTTATAGAACCAATCAAATTTTAGTTTCTTGCTTGCTTTTTAGAGACCAATAAAAATGAAGATCTCTGTGGGTGTGAAATTTTTGTGTGTTTCTCCAAGATGGATGCTGAGAGACGGTATTTAGGCTCATAAAATCTGCCACACATGATTAGATTTTCATATTTCTAGCTTTAAAAGAATGTATTTTAAAAATTATTTCTTACCCATGAGTGCGTATATTCACAGAACCCAGATTTTAGTTGCTTGCTTTTAGAGGCCAATACAAATGAAGTTCTCTGAAAATAGAGGGTGATGCTTCGTTCAAGAAAGAAAGGATGAACTTTTATTAGAGCAGCATTCATGATTTAAAAACTGGAGAGAAATTGTAAACTGAATGAAGATATGAATTTGTATTTACAATTCTTTCTTAACCCAACTTATTGTTCTTCACAATGGGCAAATACTTATGCTAATTACTAAGCTCAGCTTCTTAGTCTGTTAGTTGGGCACCCACTGACTGAACAAATATTATAGGATATTTTGGAATTTAAGTGCCAGTTTTTATTTTATTTCTTTACTGTATATACCGGACTATAAGACAAATGGTTTACAAGGGTATTTCAAGGACTATCGATCACTGCAACCCGTCCAAGCTCAATAACTGTCCATATCAAGCTTTGGTAGACAGGTCCCTAATCATAATACCAGAGCATTGTGTAATATTTGCATGTTTTTTGTTTTAATTAAATTAAATGTCCATCTTATATACACTGGCATATATGGTATTTCAGATTTGTCATTAAGTTAAAAGGTTTGGCCTGAAGTTTCTAAAAAGTATATGAAAGATTATATAAACAATAACTACTAGAGCCAACATTAATGGGCTAGAAAGAAAGAAAGAAAGAAAATGAAAGAAAGAAAAAGAAACAAAATTATAGAATGAAAGAAAGAACACTGCCTACTTCACTCCTACTGCAGCTTTATTGAAAAGTACTATTGCCATTTACACAGTCTGAGTATGAACTCTGCTACATAAAATAAATAGACTCCTCAAAAAATTCTGACCCTTTCAATAATATCCTTGATGACAGTTGTAGAATCTTTTGCAGAACTTCTGTGCCATCTGAAAATCTAGGAGTTGACTTGTAGACCTTTGATACATTGTGAAAATTATGAGCAAACTCATTATTAGGAACTCCTTGACTATTACATTTAATACAATATGTTTAAAAGATAAATTACTGTCTAAATATATTACAAGGTAATAACCAAAGGTGGCTTAGGAGGCAACATTTGAAAAGTGAGAAGGAAAACTTAAATTAGGGAATTAAAATGCTGTATTTGACAGACTATATTTTGCAAGGGCATCTTTTGGACTGTTGCTGACCACAACTCCTCCTGTAGCTGGATAAATTGAGCCTTCTATGCTTGGCCTCCATAATACCAAATGCATTGTATTGTATAACCCACTCAAGCCACATAACTGCCCGTATTGAGCTTCGGTAGATGGCCCCCTAGTCATAATACCAGCACATTGGACGCAGTGTAATATTTGCATAGTTTAAAAAAAAAAAATTAAATGTTCATCTCATATACTGGCATATACTGTAATATAACATCCCCCCCCCCCTGTGCTTGGTAAATATGGTCAATCACTGAATGTTGCTTTTGAAAATTAAATTTTCTCAGAAATCCACTCATATCAGCAAATAATGATGCAGGGTCTATAGATATTTTCTTGAAATAAATGTTTGAATCTCAGATAATTTGTCTCAGATTCTGTTTTTTCACTCTGAGCTATTTTTAACAGCTTGACTGTCTTTACAGATTATCTTTGGATAGTTCTGCCATTCTAGGATTTATTATTTCAGTGCTTGCCATGGTCTGCTACTTGATTTAAGAGCTTTTTAATTGTATCAAGTGCACTAACTAAAAAGTTCCTCAGTTTGTGACCTGTGGTTTACAAAGTGTTAATAAGGTGGCTTGCTTTGTAGCTTGTATAGTTACATATTTCCCATCAGTGCCAGATGTTTCATGATGGATCCCAAGTAAAAACCATGTCTTCTAAGGCATGTGGGCCCTCCCTACTTGGAAGATTGGCATAACACAGTCTTCCTACCCCAAATTTTCCTCCACCTGGCCTTGTGCCATACTAAGCTTAGTAAATATGTAGGTACATCAATAGGTCCCTATCCTATTCCTAATGATGAAAATTTATTTTACACAAGAAATACTTATTTTTCAACATAATCTCCTTCCTTGTCAATACATTTAAGCCAATGCTTCTCCCATTAATCACATAGATCAAACATTATACTGTGAAAATTTCCAATCAATATCCTCTGTCAGGCTAAATACATTAATCCACACTTGTATTAATAAAAAGGACATCTTATAAGAGAATATTTGAAATTGATGAAGTTAATGTATAAAAATCTAAGAGTTGACTTTTGGCTACTAATACAATAACCAGTGAGCTATGTCTGCAGTTACTGTGACCCAAGAAGACTCAAAAGCACACAACTAAAGTGAAGAGTTGGTGGGTCAGTAAATGTAGAAAGCCTTGTGAACAAAGCACAGAATTAACCAAGTAGAAAGCTTTAGAAAAAGCCTTTTACAATTTTGTTTGAAGTAGAGCTTAGCCAAAAGATTAGAAGAACTCTATTGAGAGCCCAGAGTCTCATTTGACCGGATCTTCTGGTAGATGCATGTGTCTGTATCTTAATTAAACCAATCTTGGCATCTTTCCACCATTCATGCTGGGCTGAATAGAGAGTACACCTTTGGGGACACTTCAATGGTCCAACTCAATTTCTGTGTAGGATGGTTCCAATTCACTTCCTTCTTGATCGTATTGTGGGGAAAAGAAGACTGAATGAATCTTAAGAAGAAATTATCAGTTCAGATGATTGGCATCAGATTGATATTGGCTTGAGCCAGCCAACAGCTTAGTAAACAGATTGGATCCTACTTCGGTCAGCCATTCTACAGTAGTAGTCATTTATGATTTGTATGAATTTTGCTTTTTTGATTACTGTATATGCTGGACTACAGGACAGTATTTATCCGCCTCCACACGAGGGCAGAATGTGACACAAGGTCTAGTTTAGTGTGGGGACCCACATGCATACGTGTGGGTAGAGACAAATATTGTCTAGTTCCCTTGGCACCACCCTTTAGGACAGGGATCAGGCAATGAACCTGACCCTAACCCTTTAAGTCCGATGGGGATGTGCACTTCCTTGGGGGAAGGCCCTCTGGAACTAGACATGATTTTTATACCACCCTGGTCACAAATGACTGGGGGGGGGGGCTAGCAGAATCGGAAACCACACTCAAATGGGACCAATAAATCATCATTATCTTTAAGAATATCCCGGACTCTAAAAGGTTATTTGGAGGAATACCACTCACTGCAACTCATCCAATCCCAATAACTATCCATATCGAGCTTCAGTAGAAGGCTGTAGTCATAATACTAGCACTTTGGGGGCAGTGTAATATTTGTATAGTTTTTTTTGTATTAATTAAATGTCTGTCTTCTATACCTGCATACACAATAGTCATATCAGTATAAACATTGTTGGTTTGAGTTTAAGCAAGGGTGAATATCTTGGAAATGAGAAGTGAAATTTTTAGAAAACCAAGAAATGTTTTAATCCAGTATGTATTAGATTGTTCAGAAAGTAATATTACATTTAGAATATATGAATTTGGAAGCAACCAACCACTGCAAAATCATGATTAAGTAGTAAACAAGACCTTGATTTAGTATAGATCAATTTGAAACCTTAGAAGATTTAATTTAAATATTTGTAAAAAAATATTTATTTGAAATTTTGGAAAAAACCTTTCAATTATTCTATTTTTTTTTTATATTTAAACAAATATTTGTTAAACCTTTCAAAATAAGATTAATAACATGAGAACTTTCCAAAAATCGTTTCTCACTGTATACACAGGAGTTGATGTGTGAAAAGTTTTTATTCATACTCCATTTACTCATGATAAAATTCTAATGTAAACAGAAACAGTTTTAAAAGTGAATATGACACCCATAGCAACAAAAGAACTGGCTAAAAACTAGATAAGTTATTTAATGCGTGATTCTCCCAGGAGAAACAAAATATGCCTGTAGAAACTGTAGAACTAAAAAGGAAATAATTTTCTAGTAACTACTTTGCTCATTACCGAACAGTTAAGCAATTTAGATCCTTCGGTCCCACAGCTTGTGTGTCAATCATCCTGAGCCATTTGCTTCTGTTTCTGGCCACGTTTTCCCAGTTCCTTCTGTTGCTTCTTATCATCAGTTGATTCCATCTCATCAAGGGTCTTCCTCTCCTCTTCCGTTTCTGTGCTCTTGGATACCAAACTGCTATTCAAGATGTCCATTAGATGGGAAGAATATTTTCTTTCAGCACAAAAGTAATTGAATCTTAGTTCCAATTTTATTTTTCTGCTTTAGATGGTCACAAATCCTCAATATTGGTCAGAAACAAAGAGTTTAGTGATTTTCATGAAAAAAGTTCTATTTTTCTCCATTTAACATCTCTTCCCATATAGGCATTCCAAAAGCTGTCATTGTGCTGTCAAAGTCAAAGAAAGAATAAATATACAGGTTTCTTCTGCTATTTGAAAATAGAGCTTTCCTATAAAAACCTTTCGTAAGCTGAAATGTAAGCAATTATCATAATTTTATATGGGAGAATTTTTTAAGCATTCACAGACCAAAAAATGGTGATGATGGTATGTTCGGCTAAGTTGTTGGAGGTTGGGGTGGTGGAAGGTGTAGGAGACTGGGATATAGGAGAGAGAGGAAGAGGGTGTGTGCTGCCTCTATAACGGCTTGCTGCAAAGCAAATGCTGAATGCTATTTTGACTTTTCACCTTATTTTCATAAAAGCGAAAAAATGGTGTAAAGCAAACTTTTGAAAAGTGGGGGATACTTTTATTTGCCAAAAAAGCTACCAAAAATTCTTTTAGTTCTTGTGTTTTAAGCAAGGCTTCTTGGCTGAATCCCAGTCTAATTACCCACTTTGTATAGTGGGAATTATTACTGTGATTGTGCATACTATTGTTCTTCTATGTATTTTTATTTATTTATTTACTAGTTAATACCTATGTAAAAATTCATGAATATTTAAATTTCTTCTACTAATGAACTATTATCATTAATTTTTGACTAATGTGTTTCTTCATCTTGATTTTTGTTGTTGTTTTTTGTTTTTATCACAACTTAAACCAAGTCAATGATTTATGGCAGAGAGTAAACATTGTGGATCGGAAATAATGAATAAGCTCTCTGTAAGACTTGAACTTGCGTTCCTTTTGGCACAGAGAAGTCTGGTTAAATAAATAATAATAAAGAAAAACTACTGAAGTCTCTTCAGTGGAAGAGTTCATTGTTTCAAATGGTGGGCAGG
Source organism: Architeuthis dux (assembly GCA_006491835.1). Taxonomy (NCBI): domain Eukaryota; kingdom Metazoa; phylum Mollusca; class Cephalopoda; order Oegopsida; family Architeuthidae; genus Architeuthis; species Architeuthis dux. The sequence goes on along the minus strand of VCCN01006457.1, from coordinate 547,083 downwards.
AGATATGTTTATCAGCAATCTTCTAAGTGGAAGAGTCCATGGTTACGCAGAGAGAACCAAGAAAATCACACTGTTCATTATATAAGTAATTCTTATTCCCCTCATTTTTGGTGCAACTTCTTCTACAGTTTTTCAGATATCAATGTCATTCCAATACTAAATCTTAATGTTGTGTATTGCGCTTACGTACAGTTTTGAAAAAAGTCAATTTTTAAAAGTTTTATAGGGGAGGTTTGTTGCATAGTCATTGTTATTACATAACATGCAGACATATACAGATGCAGGAGTTACAGTGTGCAAGAGAAGGATGATGAGATAAACACTGTGTTTACAAAGAAGACCAAAATTGTTTTTATTCGCTTCAGAGTTATTGTTGTGAGAAACGGGCATTACTATCGAAACACATAGCAGTTTCTGTCAAATACAACATGTAAACATTTCATCCACCGAGGGTGAAGAAGAGTGTACATTACATGGTGGATTGGAGAAAGAGAGCTAAGGACTTTGGTGTATTTTGGTCATGGCTAATTAGCTTTGCACGACACATGCCGAGGCTGTTACCCTTCTTTGACTGACTGCTTGTTCTAAAAGTGACCCTTATTTATGCTTGCATGTGTGTTATGGCTAGCCTGTCCATTTTTGTCTCTACTTCCGCTAATTATACTTATCTATATTGTCTTTGGTCTGCTATCAAATAACTTCAAATCTTTTAATGTGTTTTATGGCTGTCTGTCTATCTATGTGGCATGGTTTCTTTCTGTAAAATTCCTTTCTGACCAAAACTGATGCCAAACATCACAGGGTTCTTCCCGTAAAATTCCAGATGACCATAACTTGATGCCTACATCTCGTGGTTATTTGACCTATGACCTGAAGTGGCCTGGGATGAAATATATATCCCTTCTGACTGTGAGAAGATTTTAACAGTCATCCATACAGACTCGCGTATAAACACACATACAAAATCACACCCACACTCATACATATAAATATGTCTTAAATCTCTGTGTATGTGCGTGACATATAACATACAAATTAAAATAAATGACAAACTTAATTAAGATGAACTTAATTTAAAGGTTGCGCATCAGCCATAACGTAACCGGTTCTATTTACAATGTAACTATAATGCTAATCTGGACCCTTACATTCTGCCATTCTTATGGAAGTAGAGTATTCTGTTACTTCTGTGAAAGTTGTAAAAAATTTTTTCTATAGTAATTTTTTAAGCTTTCGTCAAGGTTGGCAGGTGGGGGCTATGCTGCAGCGCAATCACACTTGCAGTTCCTTCATGAAATGCACCCAGTCTAGTTCTAATTGGTTTGCTGTTTATTTGGTGTAGTCTGATGGGGACATTAGTAGTGAGTTTGGCTCTGTTATTAGCAGTCTGTGTTCAAATCCACATGAAGATTAGCATGCATGGAAAGCCTGCTTCTTCCTTTCAGAAGAAGAAGGGAAAAACTGTTGCTGTGCTGAAGATTGGAAAATATCTGGCCAAAGTTCATGACATGAAATGTTAGATAAACAATTGCGCATTGACTGTTATATTAAGAGGTCAATAATGTCTCAGTGCTGAGTTTAAAATAATGAATGGCTATTATCAAACACTGAACATGTTTGAATGCTATGAATTCTTTCACAGTCAAACAGTAAAGAATGGCATTGATAAAAATTTATTGATTCTGATTGCTTATACGTTGACAAATGGCACAGGTTATATTGGAAGGTTGGCTGGTAATTGCCTCTGTGATTGTCACATTAAGAGTAATTCAAGTGGTTTACACTGTAGAATCGGATGATGAGACTATAAAGGAGCCACTAATAATATCTTCATTTGGTGGTTGGATTTATATAAGTTGGTCTGTCTGATAGAAAAGATAACCTGATGAAGTGGTTAACTAGAAAGCACTCAGAGAGCGCATACCTCTGCCAAGCCTGTTGTCACTAAAAACTGAATGAAAATCAGTGCATATATTGCTCCAGTGCGGTGAAGGTCACTGTAAAATAATTCCTGGATCTGTCTCAAAATTTAATCAATTCTTCCTTAGTCCATGGTCCACAATTCATTGAGAGCTTTTGGAGGTATTGTATGGACAAGCGGACATGAGTGAATACATATACCTCTTACAACTCTTGTTGGCAGGAGTAAAATATACATGCCAGGAAAATTACAAATTAAGACTTATAGCTGCCTCTGAATTCAGACTTTTCTTGAGTATTTCCAAAAACTACTCTCATTTAATTTAATGGTTAAAGAAAACTATTAAAGAACCAAAATCATGATGGGATACATTTGTCCCATTAGACAGGGACAGATGAAAAACACGGAAATTAGCAGATCACTTAGCCTACACGACTTTACTGTTCATTTATGTAATGCAAACTAATTTTGTGCTTGGTTTTCATATTATAATGACGTCATTGTCTGCGGTTGTAAAAAGTAGGATCTCACTTCATTTCTTATGACAAATACATCCCAGTAGGCTTCTAAAAGAGATCTACTTGCAATTTTGAACATGAAGAAATAGCATGCAATGTCTGTTCAGAAAGTATCCAGTCATTTTGAATATCTTGAGAATTGGTTGCATGGCCTCGATGTAACTTGGCAACTAATCAGAGGGAAACAAACTGACTTCCTTTTGTGTGAAAAAAAATGAAATTAATGCAAAAATACTATGTATTACATAAATATACAGCAGAGAATCAGCTTTCCATTATACAAAAAAAACTAGTTTTAGGATGGTTTGTTTAAAAGTTAATCCAGATCTTCTCTAACTTTATAAAGAAGGTTGCTGTTGAAAGTTTCATTTGAAAGAGAATAATGTCTACATTAATTAATTATATTAATGTTTACCGTTTACCTATTTATTCTGCTAATGTTTACTGTTTACCTATTATATTCATTTATCATGCTATATGTTTACTTATTGTTAATTATGTTGAACACTCACGTTTTTGTAATGTGGTTTTGTTAAAGAAATCTGAAATGTTTTTCATTTTCTCTTTCAGGTAAGTCTTCCAAATTTTGGTCAAAATAAGAAAAGACTTTCATATTCTTTAATTTCGGACCTGGTCCTTTCCTTTGGTTTGCTTTTTGGTACTTGATCTTGGTAAGTAATCTTTAATCATCTTGACTGTTTTAGAATCTTTTTAAATGCTCGAAGCCATTTTCCTTCCAGACTGATGCTTTTGAATTTAGAACATGTCTTAATGCTATTTTCAAACAAATCACAAACACACCAAGATAGAAAAACCT
>VCCN01006457.1:515724-543357 GCA_006491835.1 Architeuthis dux | reverse complement strand
TATATATATATATAATCACTAATACCTCATTTTATGTCTCCTCTGTGAATGAAACCATGTTGACGTAGCTTAATATTGCAGCAACTTAACAGCTGAAATCATTAAAAAAACATTCGTTTTGCTTGCCTTTCCCTGGAATATCCTGTTTAAATTTGAATCTCCTTATAAAGTATCATGTTGTTACTTTAATGACATGCACAAAAGAAAGCAATCAGTCATGTTGCCTTACTATCATTTGTCAGTGTGATTTTTATTCCTTTACATTTGGTAGCAGAGCGACGATCGATAAATACATAATGGCTTCAAAATTGCTAATCCACCTCTTCCACAACTGGAGAATTATGATTCCTGGAGGAAGGAGATGCGAGTTTAGGAAATGCCATCCACCTTAGCACTCAGACGGCTAGTGCCCACTGTTTTCCTATCACTCTAAGGAAAAAGATGTTACCACCTTAAATGAAGATGATGGAATGCAAAAGCTGTATGAAAAATTGGATACACTCTTTTTAGAAGATTCAAATCAGTCGACGTTTATGGCAGACGAATCATTTAAACAATACCAAAGGGAGAGACACGTGTCAGTAAATGACTACCTCATCCAGTTTGATTGTCTCGTCGCAAAACTTAAGGATTATAAAATAATTTTACCGGAACCAGTACTTGCTTACAGGGCATTAAAAAGTGCATATCTGACACCAAGAAACGAATGTTTAGTGAAAGCTACAATCAGTGATTTAACTTTATCTGCTATGTCCAAACAATTGAGGAAGATAATGTGCGGACAGTGTGTCAGGGTTTTCTTGTGCCACATCGTACCACTTGTGTAGCAAAACTTGTCAGTTTTTAATGTAGACAAATGTGGGCTATTTTGGAAATATTTACCCTCCAAAACTTTTATCTGAAAGGAGGAGAAAAGAGCACTAAGGTATAAAGAAGCAAATGATTGTCTTTTGGATTTTAGGAACTAATTATATGGTAAGGCTGGGTCTTGGGAACTAGGTATTTGGTAATGTCTCCATTAGTAGATATTGAACATACACAAAACCTGGAAATTGAGAAGTAGGTATATGCCATACTCCCACGTATCCCACCATTTCCATAACTGGTCACATTGTTGTCAGGAGCAAATGCCACTGGAGACTTGAAACTTAAGCCATTGAATTACACATAATTTCCTTTTTAGGATTTTTTTCTATATATGTACAGCTATCGTATTTCAAATATGTGTACATTTCTTTCAATAATTAAAAGAACTGATCTTCATAAAAATTATGTTTTACTTTTCTCTGATAACAAAAATTTATGATAGTGAAATAAACAGAGGAACATATTACTTTTGTTAATTGAGATATTGGGGTGTGTGAATATATGTGTGTGCGTGTGTAAAATAGATTGAGGAAAACTTGTTAGAAGTACAAGTGGAACAAGAGAAAACCCTCTGTTTGACCGGATACATCAATATCAAATGCATTTATACCAGTGATCCCCAACCACCAATCTGCGAACCAGTACCGGTCTGCAAAACATGTGCTACCAGGCTGTGAGGAAACAATAAGATTTGTCGATATTTCTTTGTAAAATAAAAACAAATTCATTTCCTTGAATCTTAATATTAAGTTTGTTAGATAAACCCTTTTAGAAATGAAATTGAGCATATTAGACACATAAGAGACTTATTATCTCCCATACCTGCGGCCGCTCCGCAAGAATATTGTCAATATTAAACCAGTCTGCTGATTTATACCGCTCATTAGTTTCTGCCAATGTAAGTTTTATTAGAAAATCTGTGTATATTTACATAAACATGTGCATAAATCTTGTTTGTTTATTGTGTATGTAATGTAAGCCAAGTCTAGAATTGATCTGTAAATAAAGCAAATTCTTCAGCTGGGCACTCAGTCTCCTTTCCTAGGGTTGTTGTCTTCAGTTGACATGAATCTGTCTTGTCTTGTCCTATAGACCACAAAGCCATTTCTGGAATCCTGCCAATTCTTCACATGTCTGGGGAAAATGTCTCTGGGGAATGGTTTCTTCAGATTCCATTGTTCTCTACAGCTTCTCTTTTAGATGTTGTTGATATTGAGAATCCTTGACAGATTTAATAAGTAAGTGACCCTAAAGAGCACAAAAGACTTTCTTCAGATCTAAGCATCGATTGAGTGAACAATGAAAACAAGTGATGAATTGATTATGTAACTATAGCAAATTTGTGCGGGTATTTACTTAGCACGAAAGTCTGGCACAAGGCCTTTAAAAGGCTCTGAAATAACAATATACTCCTAACCAGTAGTACTGCGAACATAGGGAATGTCATGACAAATCCACTTCTTTTGTATGATTGAAGAATACAGTACAGACATACATTGAATTACGCCCAATTGCAAATATGTCCCCATGAGAGTTTAAAACCAATTAACTGCGGATGACGGGAATTTCAGTCATTGCAGTTCTATGGCTCAACTGCGAATGTTGAAAATTTCTGTCATGTTATTGTTAGCTTGCTTAAAGAGAATGCAGTTTGTTTCAAGTTCTCCACACAGTGATGGGGAAAAGGAGAAGGTAAAAGATCGGACACCTTGCTGGGTTGAGCTAATGACTTAGTGAAACAAAAGTAATGGATGACATTTGTTCCTTTCTCTTTGGAAAGGCAAGGAAGATGTATGTACAATATAGAGGTTTAGGTAAATATGTGTCATGGTATCTTATGTTGTGCAGTGCGTATATTTCACTTCACCCTATAATGATCGACTTACACCCAGATCGAGTTGCATCCATACTACCAGAACATGGTTGAGCTAATGACTTAGTGAAACAAAAGTAATGGATGACATTTGTTTCTTTCTCTTTGGAAAGGCAATGAAGACGCATGTACAATATTGAGGTTTAGGTAAATATGTATGTGTCATGGTATCTTATGTTGCACAGTGTGTATATTTCACTTCACCCTATGATGATCAACTTACACCCAAATCGTGTTGCATCCATACTACCAGAACATAACCCGGATGCAAGTCAATGCATGACTGCATAAAGAATCTTTTTGTGACATTCATTTGCGAACAAAGGCAAAGAAGAATTAACTTTGTTGAATGTGATATTTTAAAGAAAAATATGACTATTTAATGTAAAAGCAGGTAAAATGATTTGAATCATAAGCAATAAAAAAAACCCAAATAAACTCTAGATCAAACTAAGTTCTGTTACAAATTTATTGTCCTTGACAGAATAAAGACTAATGGGTGTTTTTTTTCTCTGTGTGTCATTTAGCATGTTTAAGTTAACATTTTTTTGCTATCATCAACTTTTAAATAAATACATATTTTATAGCATTCATGCTGGGTTGTATGATTGAGTTAAGCAAAACACTTTCATTCAATTCTCTAGAAAAATGTATGAAATATTTATTTTGGGGGATTTCAACTCTTTCTTTTTTATTTTACTTTTTGATTGATTCATTCTTTATACTTTTCATTCATTCTTTTGCCAAGCAGTCTTTCTCTTCTTTTTATTCTTATTTTTTATTTGTTTTTCATTCACGCCTTTTCTTTTTTTTTCTCCCTTTAGTTCTTTTTATCTTTTCATTCTTTTATTCTTTTGCTGTTTTTATTGTTTTCTCTCAAATTTTTCCTTTGATTTGTTTTGGGTTTTTATTCAGTTATTTATTTTTCTTGGCTTCTTTCTCTGTTATCTTTTGACTTATTAGCTAACCTTTTTTGCTTTTCTTTCCTCAAAAAAGAAAATTCATTGTTGCTTTTCTTTAAGCGAGCAATAACAGGTGGATTTGATTTTTGGTATTTATTAAGCTAAACACAAGGCCAAATGGAGGGAAATGGGATGAGGAAAATTATGTTCCACCGATCTTCCAAATGGGGTTGGCCACCTTGATTTAAACTGTAAATTTAAAAACAAGTTTATTAATGGCTACAAAAGTATCTGCCTTGTATAGGTTAGTTTACAAACATTATTTTAGGTCAGTTTGTATGGATGTGTGTATTTTAGCTAAAAATAAAATAAAAAAAGAACAAGAGATTTTCATAAAACTTTATACATTAAATCTTTATAGATATTTTAAACTTTTTTCACTTTCAAAGGTTTGAAATTTTGAGTTAAAACTTTCTTTTTATTAAAATTAACAGAAGTGTTAAGATTTAGCTGAATCTAACTGTAAAAGAACAGGTACTACACTTTGATCATGGAAAATCTTGTTTTGCAAGTCCAGAAAATAGATTTGGGGTTGTATGATTAAGATAATTAATTCAAAAGGCCAAATCTTTAACTCCTCTTTATTTTTTAATTTTTTAAGGCAAATGTGGAAAGTTTTTTAACTTTTTATATTTTATAATTGTATGTGTTCAAGCTGGTCCATAAAGCAACTGAAGTTGTGATGGATGTCAATTCTGCATTTGGGGATAATGTTAGGGCCAAATTGCATTGGATACACTGGTTCTCATACAATCACTTAAGTTAAGCAACATTGAGCTTATTTATTACAAATGATTGGTGACCGTCTGGGAATACCAAGTGCCGTAAGCAGCTGGGGATCATGTAGAGAGCCTGGGGTGGCGATCCCATTAATCCACCAAAGGAGGAGACTGATTCTGCACTACGCTTAATAAAGCAAGCCAATGGCGTCCACCACCCTGTCACCCTGACTGGCCTGGCTGTGAGCAACAAGAAATGAATGAATGAATGAATTTGGCGACAATGGTGTTAGTAAACAAATTGTAGGATTTTGGTTTTAAGAATTTGTTAGAGATTTCAGTTTAGAGAACCAGAAAAGATGTTGGACAAAACCATTAATCAAAGATGCAGATTTGAAGGCTGTAAACTTGTAGCAAATTTCAATGTACAGGTATACTTTGCTTAATGTCCAGGTTACGTTCCAGCCAGTAGGACGTTAGGTGAATATTATATAATACTGTATACTGTACAAGCCTATGGCATACTGGACCATAGCTACACTAATTGTACTGATTAAATAGCCAAAACTATGCACTAGATTGCAGATAGTCTCATATAATGTGCTCATTATTAAATAGGATATATTTAAGAATATATATATAACGTGACACTAGCTACAAAGCTTATGCTAGCCAAAGTCTGCTTATGTATCAACATCAGTTGTCTACAATTGCCAATCTGCATTTTTAACAGAAAGTATACTTTTAATATGAAATAAAGAAATATTGTACAAGTACTGTCTGTTTTACAGCAAGCCTACGTTGACAAAACGTTGTTTACATTTTCTCAGGTGTTATAAATTTCAGTACTTACGTAATGTTTCAATACCATACGTCTTGCTATATTGAATGCAACTATTTTCATATCTTAAAGATGTACAGTCAAAGTTAATTTTATTTCATGAAAAGAAACAAGTGTTAGGTAAGTATTTCTTTACCCAAAAATGATAACCCAATAATTGATAAAGGAATTCATGAGGAGAAAAACACAGGAGAAAGGCCCAGTAGCATGTGTATTGACACAATATTCTTACAAAAAGTAAAAAATAGCAACAGGTACATAATAACAAAAATACGATAAAATAATGTAAGCAAATTGTATAGGATGTCGTCAAAATAGAAATATATCACAGCATTAGCCTACCGTAGTCTACATTTTCATGGCATAACGATGCTCTTGCGGGGGCACAAAATTAATCTTAATTTGTGCTGTAAACTTTTATGCAAAATATAATTTATTTTGACTAATATTTTGAGCTTTTCTTTTTATCCAAACTATATATTCTTTTCACTACTTTATTTTTTTACCTTTTTATATTTTAAAACTTTTTTGGTTAACACATTCATAAACAAATTAGCCCCACTCCTACACTAGATCGGGATCATCAACATCTACAAAATTCCCACATTTTTCCCCACAGGAAAATTTCTTAGGTCTAATAACCGGCATTGAGTCATCATCATCCAAAATGATAACATCGCATTTTCCAACACCTGAAGGACCAGGCCAAGTCTCTTCTCAGGGAGGGATTTTCTGTTAAGAAATATGTTCAATGGTGTTTGCTTTATTATTATTATTATTATTGGATGAAGTATTGTAACACATTATTTTAATTAAATTTGACTAATTTTTACCTTCATTTTAATATAAGGACCACTAAAGATTAAATTGTTTGTGTTTGTAATGACTCCTTTTCATTTAGCTAAAATGAATACAAAACTAAAATACAAAAACTAGCCAAATAGCCCTATATCTTCTGATGTCACTTCCCTTTAGCTCCTCCTATAAAAAGAGCAACTTCCTTTTGCCCAGTGTCCACTACTGAATTTTCCAGGGTGGAGTCCGTATGCTCTCTCAGCATGCGTTTCCTTTCTACAACATATTTACCTCTTGGTCTATTAGCTTCAAGGTGACACCCTGGTTGCAAGACCAGTATTTGCCTTTAGCTTCTCTATGGCTAACACTTGCACCACTGCTGGGTTTGATAGACTGGTCACTTTACACCGTAAAACTCCTTACATAGTGACTAACGTAACAACCGTTTTTGTCATTCATATTTACTGACGTAGAGTAAACCGCAATTTCTCTTGATGACCTAAACTCGTGTGCCCACTTCTCATCACAGTAAGCTGTGCGTATCCTTGCCTGAACTCCTGTTGAAATAATACAGCCTTGATCTTCGATTAATCAAATATTATTGCAACAAAGCATTTCAGTAACTCTGCTGACAGGTAATTAGGACAAATGAGACTAATATTTCCTTTCTGATAAGCACTTCATAATTATGTCGGCTAGCTTCAATCGTTCTTATGTTCCTCTTCGTTTCAGCATAAATGTACATACTCATTTTATATTGTATTAATGTTTACTTGTTATTAAATGTATGTTAACTTGTTTGTCTACAAATATCTGCATTTGTCTTTATTTCTCTATTTGATTGGACTTCCTTTGTTTGACTCTATTTTTGTCGTAAAACAAAGATGCCGGATTCCCGTGGCTTGTTTACCCCCCCCCCAAAAAAAAAGACGGCTACTTCCGCCTTCTTGTTCAACTAACTCTGTGACGTCACAGATTTGGCGGGAAACGGAAGTATAATCCCATGGGATGTTCCCACCACATGGGATCTCAATATTTTCATGCAGCCTTAAACAGACTCTTAATAATTAATTTAATGACCCATTCTAATACAGAACATTTACCAGCATCTAAACTAGTAACTATACATACAAGTTCACAAAACTTACACTTTGTTTGTTTTTTCTTTTCCTTGTAAACTTGCTTACACACAGCAAAAACAGTATGGGCATCTTTTTTTTCAAAATTTATTTTCAAATTTTGATTATAGGTTATTGAAGATTTCACAAAACTACAATAGACTTTTTATTAGTAAGAAAGGAGAATTTACATTAAAATGATCATAAAAAATATAGCAGAGTAAATACATAAGCCAGTAACATACATATTTAATATTGTTATTGAGTATTATGTTCAGTATACACTGTAGATATCTACTATGCCATTATACGTTTGGCTGCACAATCACTTCATTTACGTTTTAAAAGCCACTACATATGCTTATGTCCGTTACATCCAATTTTGTGATCGAAGTTTTTCGACTCTATTAAAACCTTATGTGACCTCGGATGTATATGCAACAGGGCGATTCCTGTATTGATTTGGACCATTTCACATTATTTAAGAACGATTAAAGCAAGGAAAGGAAATTTGATAAATGGTTTCCATTTAAATTTAATGAGGTACAAAAAATGAGATGTTGCAATATCTAGATTAATCATATTCATTGGAATGAAATTGATCTTGACTGATGGAATTCTTGCTGTTTTTGCATTGTATTATCACTTGTGATGATGAGAAATGGATTTTCTTCATAATAAATGGAGAAGATCTGTACAACATCTGGTTGTGGATGAGAAGCTGAAATATCAACTGAAACCATACAATCATGCCTGGAATAATAGGGTGACTGTTTAATTGGACAGGAATGGTTGAGACATCATAGCTTTCTTGAAAGTGGCTAAAGGAAATGAACTTCGATATGTGGACTATATTGAAATAATTCATTCAAAGCTCCAAAGCAAATGTTCTGCTAGAAAACTGATGTAAAATATCAACTTCAGGGGCATGCCCAGAAATAGGGTACATGTTGTCCCTCCTTACTCTTGGTGAGTGTTGGTCTAAAGGTGAAGGTCATTAACTGAAAATGAAGGTCATTAACATGAACAAAAATCACTGGAGTAACATTAGTGTTTAAAAGTGGATGGTTGAGATTTAACCACCACATTTTACAATTTTTAGGCTAACATTTGACACTTAGTCTGTATGTTGTGCATTGAAAATCTGCAAAGAAAAGATTTTCAATGGTCAGGAATTAATGCCAGTGTTGATGACAGAATAGGGCTATTATATGTACAGTTATTTTAAATAATTTAGTTGTGATGTTTGGGACTTCAAATTTCTGTACAACCTTATCTCATCATCAGCCATTATAAATCCACTGCTGGACAAAGGCCTTTCCCATCTCCTTCCATGACGACCTATCTTGTGCTAACCTCTGCCAAGTCTTACCGGCAAACTTTTCTATCTCGTCCCTCCATCTTGTATCTGGTCTTTTCCTACTGTGTTTACTGCCCTGTGAGCACCAATCGGTTAGTCTTTTCCCCCATCTATTATCATCTCTTCTTGCTAGGTGGCCAGCCCATCTCCATTTTTGCTGCTTAATTATTTGTATAATATCCTTCACTCTAGTCCTTTCTCTGATCTATGTTATCTTTTTCTATCTCTTAGCATTGCTCTTTCCATGGCTCTCTGTGCTATTCTGAGTTGGTTTTCAGCTTGTTTGGTTAATTTCCAGGTTTCGCATCCATAAGTCATGGCTGGTATTATGCAGCCGTTGTATATTTTACGCTTTAGGCACATTGGCAAAGGTGCTCTTCAGAATGTCTCTATTCATACCAAATGCCTTCCAACCTATCGTTATGCATTGTTTTATTTTGCAGTCATTGTCTTTCTCTTGCTTTATTACCTGTCCTAGGTAGATGTATTCATCGACCTCTTTTAGAGTCTCACCTTCTATCTTTATGACCTTTTTGGGGACTTTATCATTGAACATTACTTTTTTGTCTTTGTTCTATTCATCTTTAAGCCTACTTTCCCTATTTAGATCGGTTAGCATGTTTTGTAATTCGTTGGATCCTTCCGACGTCATAGAAATGTCATCGGCAAATACAGCCTTATCTACTCAGGAATATTTACTCTGGCCTGAAAACTTGACTTGAACATTTTCAAAATATTTTTAAACATGCTTTTAAGTGTGAAAATATTTGTATAAGATTATATTTTCCTGACTGGATCATAAACAAGGTCAGATGCAGAGAAATGCATGTAGAAAGATTGTGCCTCTCTAGAAAATCAACATTCGAAATTGTGGCTTTTAGCTTGGCTCAAGTATAATAAGCAATATTTCTATACAAGTGCCATATAAACTAGTAATAATAGGATGGGATGCATGACTTAATGAGTTGCTATACAGTTCAGCTTGACTTAATGTGTGGATCACCACGTGAAGAAGTCAAGGATGTTTCCATGGACTAAATAATATTGGGACCAGATACCAGGGTTTGGTTGTAGGTTCAAATTCAATGGATATGCATTTGATATTTAAGTGTATACATTGATTGGACCCTGTCAAGGTTTACGATGGGGTAACAGCTTTTTACTGCCTGGGCAAATAAGGTAGTTATGGGGGAGTGTTTTGCCTGAGTGCTCCCTTACCCACTCTCTTCTCTGTTAGCTATCATGGCATGCCAGTGATGAGACATTTTGTCTAGATATCTTTGCTTAATCATTTCCTTTCTCTAGAAATATTTAATGCAGAAAAAGACTAAAGCTAAGTGGAAAAATTGTTGAGTAGTAGTCAGTGAACAGAGATAAGAAAAGCCGAAACCTTTCCTAGTATGCCGGGTTCAAAATTTGCTGTGTGACACATGTAATCATTGAAGCAAATGAAAGTTCTGATGTAGATATTTGCTTAATTAATCCTACCAATGATATCATGAGTTACATAGACAGCTAGTTTATATATACTACAGGCTTTGCCCATGTTCTGTATAGGTCTTTTCTGAGTGGCATTTCCTTCATAGTTGTGGCTTGGCTTTGTGAACAAACATTTAGGAAGGTTCTCCACGTCTGTTGCATTCCCTCAGGCGAGTAGGCCACATGGAGAGAATGGAGGACTATAAAGACCATCCTGTTCAGAGAACTAGTCTCTGGACAACGGAGAAGCAGACCCCATCTGTGATCAAATCTGTGGTAGCAGAGGAGAAAGTGAACAAAGAATTATGCTATTATCCTACTTGTTTGTATGTACAATTGTTACACATTCTGATTATTATACATTCTTATGATATCTTTCATCATTTCTCTTCTCACTCCCCACCCACCTTACAAGGGTAAGAATGGTAGAGGGTGCTTATACTTGAATGAGAGCAGGAGGGCCTCAACCTTCACTATAACTGTCATGCAAAGTAATGAACAAGAGTAAGAATGGAAGGGGGTGCTTATGCTTGAATGAGAGCAAAATGGACTCAATCTTCACTATAACTTTCATTCATTCATACTCCTCTCACATAAGTCCAAAGACTAAAAATTAAGTTGTAGTAGTAAACTACAGGAATATAAACAGCAAAAGTAACCAATAATAATAACAACAACAACAGATTTATTAGTTTCATTTTCCTTTGCATGTTATTATATTTAATATAGATACATTCCATCAGTAAGAAATTACTTTAACAAAATTATATACTTTAATTGCAGAAATATATATGCAAGTGTAATGATGATAATTTTAGTTGTCAACACCGTCTCCCTGCTGACTGAGTAACTCAACGGGAGAGTATCTGTTCACACATGTGCAGTTAGGTCCACTCTGATTGGTTGCCAAGTTACATCAAGGTCACACCACCAGTTCTTTCCGTACAGACCTTATAGTAATTCCTGCCAAATGATTCCCAAAAGTCCTTAACAGAATTACTTATTGAGCACAACACAAGCAGCTGATTATTCAACACAGTTTTGTGTGGATATCTTGAAGCTGAACCAGCTATGATTGATTCTCTGCCGTAAACAATGTCAGAATCTGTCAGTTTCTTAATACGGGGCCACCACTCATAGTGATGACTCTTCTAGATTCTGCTTTTTGATGCTTTCCCCTCTTGTAAACCTCTCTTAATTGTTTGTGAATGCGTTGCTGTGCTTCTTCATTCTGAATGAATCCACTTCCTGTGTCGAACGTCTTTACATTCATCTTCTGCATTGTGCTAGCTTTATCTTCTCACTGACTGCTGTCATTCATGTATTTTTTTTAGGGTAAAAGAGAATTGAGGAGGCAGCTAATACATTTGCGATGAGTAGCAGTAATGCCTTTTCAGTTGGAGTGTTGATATATTACTGTATTTCACCATGTATAATCCGCTACCCCGATTGAGCTTCAATTTTGAAATATCCTGTGTATACAAATATGTAGATAATACACACCTAGTTTTTTTAGCTCCAAATTTTCAGAGTAAATTGTTAATAATTCTTCAAGATGCAAAACAAGCCAAAGTTGTGTTTTTTTTTCATGTTACATGATGTCAAATTTTCAGAGTAAATGTGGATTATACATGGCGAAATATGGTATATTGATAGGAAATCTCTCTTTTGGGAACATCTAAGAAATTAGTAGCACTTGTACTTTTCCATTGTTTAAAAGACAGTTGTGACCTTAGAAGTAAATGTAAAATATCTTGCTTTTTTGATTTCTGGCCAACAAAGTTAGACAGAGCTTATGTATTCACTCAGGTTTGTCTATTTGTCCACTCAGTATCCCCAAAAGTTCTCAATGGATTTCAATTACATTTTGTGTAAGGGTGGCCCATGGGCCAAAAAACAATTGATTAAATCTTTTGGGTTGATCCACGATTTTATTTTGCGATTTTGTGAAATAAGACAATTGTTTGGCTTTTTGAAGGCAATAACGTAGTAATAACGTCATCACAAATAAATATGATAAACTGCATTTTTCAAACTATTGATTATTCGTCTCTGATGAATAATTCTTACAAACTTTTGTCACAGCAAAGTCTGATTTGTAACCTGATTGTTCAGTTTCTAGTGACAATAGCATTGGTGGAGGTATGTGTTCTATGAGTGCTTTCTAGTTTTGAATTGTTTTTCACTTGACATCATGTAACATGAAAAAAAAACACAACTTTGGCTTGTTTTGCATCTTGAAGAATTATTAACAATGACATTAGCATCCAATAAGCTAACCTGTAAAATGCTTCTGGTTGTATAATGTCTATACTTTTTAATTCAGTCAGGTAAGTTGCAGGAAGGTCAAGTTATCACTTCTTTTCTTTTTTCCATGTGTTGTCAGTTTTTATTTGAAGAAAGGTTTAAAGTTTGTATGTATTATAAGACTTGCATAACATCATTCTCTCTTCCCTGTTATTCATAGTCTTCTGATGAAAAGACCAAGGCCAACTTAGCGAAGATGATGCTATTGAACATTTTATCATTCATGAATCTATTTAAACTATTGTTTCGGTAAGCCAATATTTTTGGCTACAAACAATTTCCCGAAATATACCTCTGATAAATACAGATATATTTCAGAAATTAAGTGTTACATTAAACGTGATCATGTCTGGAGGAATTGACAAGAACAGATTACACAGGAAGGGTATCGTGTCTGCAAGTAAATTCAGAAAGGGTCATTCAGAAAGAAGTAACAAAAACAAATTTTGAACAACAAGAAAACCTAAATTTAATACAAGAGAAAAAGGTAGACAATTAAGTCAGCAAATGAAAATGCGTTTGTAACCAAGGAATTTATCCTTTTGGTGAGAAAAGAATTAAATCTTTACAATGAAGACAACTGAGTCATCAAACAAAATATTCGGTTACAACAAGAAAGCTTTGGTTAAGCTAAAGAATAAGAGTTAAAAAGCACATGCGCAAGACGTCTCAAGAAAGTCAGAGTAACTGAAAGATAACACAATAAAGTCAGTGTGATGCTTTGGAGAAACAAGGCCAGAAAGAGTCACATAGGTTATGTATTTACATGGGATTAAGTCTTTGGAGAAACGTGTATGTATCTTTATGTAAGTGCATACAAAGCTAAGAACAGAACAGGGTGCAATGCATACCTTGTCATGACAGCACGTGGAGCAGAAGAGAGAATTTCATGCTCATTTGTTTTTATGCCATGTGCACGTCACATCACTAGTTTGTGTATATCATGTGACGTCCATTAAAAACGATGTGTGTGCTCGTGTCAGTGTGCATGAAGCAAGGGCAGATAACTAGGATTATATATAGGATTTATTTTTGGTGTATGGGATTGTTCTCATTCTATTGTCTTTGCTAGGAGATATCTTGTATCAGTTTCACACAGAAATTATAAAAAGTCTGTGTGGTGTTTTGATTAAAGAGTAATGAAAATATCATAAAAAAGGAATGGCTTTTTTCGACTGAAATATGCTTGTAACTAAATGTAAACAGCTGACTAATTCTGTTTTTACAATGAAAGTAGGAGGAACATGTTCTTTTGCTGGAAGATACAAGCTTTATTCCTGTGGATTCTTTATTTAAGAAGCTCTTAGTAATATTAACTTGATTTTATTTTTTATTACATGAAGCATTGTGAACCATTATTGATTTTTGACTAGTATTTTCTCTCATTTGAATTTTAGTTGCTCAGGCCATCAGTACAGCAGTGAGTAAACAGCACAGTTCAGAAATAAAGGATAAACTTTTGGTGAAACTCACTCACAATAACAAATATGACACTGAGCGATCGGGGAAAAATGAAAGGGCAGTTTTAAGAGTTAGGTTTGATCTTCTGCTAGCCGTAATAGTTTTCGAGCTCAAGCGGCAGAGCAGCTGGTATGGATAACCAGGCTTTCCTGAAGCAAAAGAGAGTATGAGTTCACCGAGATCTTATCCTTTATTTCTAATCTATGCTGTTTACCCTCTGCCATAGACTGATGACCTGAGTAATTGTGATGAAAAGCAACTAAAATTAGTAATGATTAAGAAGCCCTTGTTTTTCATTCAGCAAATGCACTCAACTTTGACACAACCCACTCAAATTTTCAGTTCTCCACTGACAAGTTAGATCAACGAGGCTCTGTTAAGTGATCCATTGTACAATTGATGTTTTAGAATAAAAATTTTTTCTTTAAGTATGAAATCTGACTTTTCATTGTTCCTTCTTCTTTTCTTTAATATCCCCAAAAATAGACAATTATGGATTCCATTATCAATTTTGACTAGTATTTCTTTCATCTTAATTTCAGTTGCATTTCATTGCAACTACTCAGACCGTCATTCTAGGGTCATTAGTAAACAGTGCAGATCAGAAATAAAGGATAAGTTCCAGGCGAGACTCAAACTTGCATCCCTTTTACCTCGAGAAGCCTGTCTATGTCTCTGCTCCACCATTTGAGCTACTAGAACCAATGGTTGCCAAAGATCAAATCTAACCTTATAAACTTACTCCTTATTTTTCCCTGATTGCTCTGTGCTGCCATATTTGATGTCATTCTTTCTAATTATTTTTCACTTGACATCATGTAACATGAAAAAAAAATAGTATTCCTTTTATCTTAGTTTTAGTTGCTTTTTATTGCATCCTCTCACACCATCAGTATATGGCTGTTAGTAATCAGCACGGATTGGAAATAAAGAATAAGCTCTTGGTGATGCTCAAACTCACATCCCTTTTGCCTCAGGAAGCCTCGTGATCCATATCAGCTGCTCTGCCACTTAAGCTACAAGAGCCCTATGGCTTGTAGAAGATCAAATCTAACCGTATAGACTTACCCTTCATTTTTCATTGCTCAGCACCATATTTGTTATTGTTTTTACGTACACTAGTAGTATTAGTAGTAGTAATATTATCTTGAATTTTTATTGGATGAAGCGTTGTTACCCATTATTAATTTTTATCTAGCATTTCTTTCATCTTACATTTCATTAATTATGGATTCTCTTGAAATGACAACTTATACCTTACTGCTTAACCAACAAAAGCCTTGAAGGCTGTAGTAGTGTTGTGAGTATTTAAGCAGAACATGATCAAGTCTTCCTACTTTTAGTATGCATGAGCTGCTTTTAAGTGCTAATTTTCAATCATCTGGATTATTAATATTGTGATGAGATAAAGACACTGCTAGAGACTTCTCATTGTCACCTCTGCTCAGTGGGAGGCAAAGTGGCCTCTGATAAATGGGAAGACTAAATTAAGACTGATAGAGCAGAAGAGAAAAGAACAGAAAGAGATAAGATAGAGAAACAGAGACAGCTCCACTAAACTTATCATCCGACGTGGTAACGCAACAATATTCATACCAGCAGTTAGGGCAAGTAAATTTTAATTTCCCCAATTATTTATCCTTGAATCTCCCCTAAAGTTCTGATAGAATCTGATAAGTTTAGCAGGATGTTAATCTTACACAGATACAGGGTGACGTAACAGTTGCCAACATAGAAAACAAAATTTGTGAACCGAGTTCGAATTTCAGCTGATGCTGCTTATGTTCACTTTGCTTAATGCCCTTTGGAAAGGCATGACTCCAATTCTTCTGGTACTGTATCTTTGCTAGATATTTTGATGAAATATCTCATCACTGGTATGCCATGATGGTTGACAAAGAGAGTGGGTGAGTGAATAACTTGGCCAAACATCTCTACCATAACTACCTTATTTTCTCAGGCAGTTAGTTTGATATTGACCAATAAGACACTTTTTTTAAAACTATGACCTCTTGAATTCAGTGAGTTAAACTTGTCAGTTTTATGGATACCTTTAATGACCACCTGAATACTGTATATGCTTGTATATAAGACAGATTTAATTTTTGTTTAAAACTATGCAATATTACACTGCATCCAATGCGCTGGTATTATGACTAGGGGGCCATCTACGAAGCTTGGTATGACAGTTATTGGCCTTGGATGAATTGCAGTGAGTGGTGGTCCTCTAAATACCCTTGTAAACCATTTGTCTTATAGTATACAGTACGTATGTCTAAGACTTTCTATAGTCTTGGCATTTATGAGTTGATCTTAAAATATCTGGGGTTCTTTAGCAAGACACACAACTCACTTAGCAGCAGACAATGGCAAATCACCAATGTAGTAAGCTTGATTTCGGAAATGTTTCTTTCTAATAGGAAATAGATGAGTTTCACCAAAGCAGTACTGGAGATTAAACCATAATGCTTGTGGTCTTCAGGACAGTAATCTAACCACTGAGCTATCAACTAATGACTTTTGCATTGCTCTTTTCATAATTAAGCTTCAAGATTCTATTGCATAAAACTATTGATTTTTGTTTCAAATGTCTCTTTCTTGGTTGGCCTTTTCATTAAAATCTCTCAATTAGGCTTTTTAAAAAAAAACTCGATTTATTGGTTATGTTTCAAAATTACTTGAATTTTAAATTAACTTTTATCCTTAGATTGTTGTGAAAAAACGACCCCCCCCCCTGTAAACAAACAATTCTCTACCAAAATATGCCTTCTTTTTTCTTGTGTTAAACATAAAAGCAGCTTTGATATAAATAGACAAAAAAACAAAAACAGAATTTCTTCAGTTGGATATTTGGGAAGCATCATTGGCATTTATGAATTTATTCAACAGAATATCTGTTTATTGGTGCTATTATGGTTTTCTTATTGTTCTCTAGTTTTTTTCTGTTAAAAGATAATGGAAAACTCAGTTTTTAGCTGAGATTTTGAGATGAATTTTGTTGTTATACACTGATTTACTCAGATTAGTATCTTCATCTTAGTTGTTTGAATCACAAAGGATGACATATTTAAATCTTATAAATTACTAAACTTGCGAACTTTTAGGATCTGTTATGTGAAAAGTCACCCACCAAAAATCACTGCCCCCTGTTGCAACTAGGGGGGGGGGCCCTAGTTGCAACAGAATATGAAGAAACACAATTGTTAGCAGTTTTCCAGAAAGAGATAAATCTTGTGAATAAGAAACAACAATCAGTTTGGGATTTAATGTTATTTTCAAAAGATTATAGAGCAATTAGTGTCTTTGTATCTTTTGAGGCACCATGTTTATATATCTGTAATCTCCAGTGCTGAGTCAAACAGTCTGGTTATTAATATTGGCTTACCTTGTTATTGCAGACATATATCAATTATAACTGACAACATTAATTCATTATAATTGTAGATTGTTTTGATTGCAGACACATTAATAAGGTTATTTTTCTAATTATATTTATGCATCTGATTTATAATTGTAGATTTCAACAAATAATTAGCTATGTATTATAATTATATATTATAATTACTAGCTGGTATATTGCTGTAAAAAAAAAGTAATTAATAAAATAAATAGATGGAAATCAGATAGTGTTTATTTTAATTTATTTTTAAAAAGTGATATTTGTGACTTTGAATTTTTTTTCAATGATCTCGGAAAAATGTTAAATCTACATACACACCGCTTAAGAAAAAACAAACATTCATTCTTCCCTTACTCTCAGCCCCTCTCTATGAATGATACCAAAGTATCCACTATTAGAAAGATAAAGCATTTCCAGTTAGCAGCCTATATCTCCCTCTTTCTCCTCCTCTCTGAATGATACTAACTCCCTACTCACTCTGGGATTAGGAAGTTTTTCATTAGCATCCAGTGGATTCAGCTGAAAAAGTGGGCACAAAAAATGTGTTCATTTTAGCATGAATTTACATTGTAAATTGAACCCCCCCATAAAACATATTTTGTGGCATGATTTTCAAAAACTAATTTGTTAAAACCCTTTCCGGAGTCACCTTGATACACACAGAAAATTTCATCGGGTTATGTTGTGTGATTTTTTAGGTAGGCTGTCACACATACACATGGACAGACATTTGGTGAATTATAATAAGATAAGATTGGCATACATCAGTGATAATTATAAGCATATGGTATATACAATTGTAATCACGTTAGTTATAATTGTAGATATTTATAAATTGTAATAATAGATGCGTATTAAAATTGTGTGCAGGGTTTGTTGATATATGTAATTGTTGGCACACTTCTAATTGCACACATTAAATATGTCAGCATATGTTAATTATAAATGTAGATATGTGCTGAATTGAATTATGAGCATGTTATTATATTCCTTGTTATTTGTTAAAAAGCAATAAAGATAAAATGTTGGTCTAAATATGTATAATTATAATTGAAGATATTAAGTATAATTGTAGGCATACATCCATTTTTATTATTGGCTCCTGTCATGGTTGACTATGGTGGTAACAGTTTTCAGATGCTACTGCCTGGGTAGATATGGATATTGGAGAGTGGTTTTCCCACTCTCTTCTCTGTCAGCTCTTGTGGCATGCCAGTGATAAGAAATTTTGTCATGATATCTGGCAATAAGACAGAATGCATAGAGAAGTGGAATCATTCTTTTTTCCATGAGCATTATGGTGCAGGGAACATAAGCGACTACAGCTGAAATTCAAACTCGGTTTGCTGATTCAGTTTTCAGAAAGCTAGATGCAGAATTGACTGGCCAAAACATTGGGAAAAGATGAGATGATGATTGTCCAAAAAACAATTTCATGACTTATTCTACTATTTCACAAATGATCTTCACTTTAGAAAAAATCCATTTTGTATCTCCAGTTTTAGATGCTTTATCATGAAAGTAATTATGAAATTCTATTACTATTTACATTAATAGCAGTATGTCAACTTAAAAAAAAGCTTAATAATATTTTTAAATCCCCCCCCCACACAAAAAAAAACTCTTTTGAGAAAAGAAGAAAAAAATGAAGATGTAAGTTATGCTTTGATTGTTTATTCCTGTAGATTCCTTGTGGAGCATAGGGCTGCAACCACACCAGTTTGGCCACCTCTGTTTCACTCTTGACTGATCTCTAGGTCTGCTTTGGTCTCACAACTCTTCTCTTCCCATGTGGATAAACAGGGTTCCAATGTTCCAGGTCTCTATCCTGGTTTTTGCCTTTGTCTTTAGAAGGTTGTTTGGTGAACTGACTATCTGTATGTTTTCACCAGCATACGTCATGAGCCCTTCCAAATAGGAATCTTCCTGACCAAGCTCTAACTGGGGTGATTGCTGAGGAAATGCTGCTTCATTTTCAGTAGCAAGCAGGTTATATGAGGTGGAGTTGCTAGTCCCATGCCCAACCCTCTTCTTTTATCAAGGCTTGGGACCGGCAATATGGCTCAAAAGAAACATCTTGGTGGAGTTAAAATTTTAGTTAATGTTTCAAATTTTTTAATTTATAACATCCGCTTTGATTTTTAAAAGCTTTTAGTGTAATATGTAAAAATTGGTGTATAAATATGTACATATATATGCAGCTCACGTCATGGGAAATTATATTATGAAGGAATTGAAATTAATACAAAAATACTGCATACAAAATACACAGCTCTTGTTAGGACAATTTGTTATGAATTCATTTCTTTTCAAAGCCAAAATGAGCAGTGAAACACTATATTTTCCTTCCCACAACTTTTTGCATTGTTTGGCTATTCAGGTCCAGACTTTGTCTGCAACCTTTTTGACATTAGAGGCATTCTATTAGGGCAACATATTTATGCTTAACTGTTGTTGTTTTGGAGTTTATTGCAAACTCACAGACAAGCATAATCAGAATTATTGCTATGCCTTAATGTCAGTGGGTTCAAATAAGAATAGATTGAGGGTATGGCATTACAAAACATACTTCAAGTTCAGTTATGTGAATATTTTTTTAATGTTTGATAGAATCAGCCAACAACAGCTGAACATATTATACACTGATATACTCAAACTAGTGCCCTCATCTTATTTGTTATAATCACAACGTTTTGGCTTTTGTACCCTCCGACCTTCTTCAAGTTCATTCCGCTATCCATGCTTGAGGATATCATTAATTTGTCAATGTTGCTTGTCTGCTTCTTCCACTGAACCAGAGTATATGACTATTTTGCACTACCTGAACCAGGAATTAAACTCACGACCGACAGGTTACAAGATACACTTAACTAACGATTTTCTACTGGGCCATTGTCTCATAGGACACACCGGTGGAGGAAACTTGGAGCCATAAACTTGATGTTGATGATGATTTCTTGCACTAATTGTAGTGCACTCGGGTGGTGGAATTGTTTTCCCTTTTTTTCTAGAGTCTTAGGCTAAATGTCTTTTTTTTCTCCAGACAAAGAAAAATTGTGGTCATTAATATACCAACCAGATCAATCCATTTCAGCAGTTCCAGGTACACAGATGTAACCATACTGCGAACCAAGCACTCAGGTGATTTCAAACTATACACAAGGGAGTTCCCCATCTTTGCTAAGCAAAATAAAACATATGGTATTGAAATCTGTACTAGCCTGACATGCACTCGGCTGACAAGCTTATATATGCAGCTTCCTTTACCTTCCTAACTCTCTAACAATGCTCCCTGACAAATGTTTTAGATTGAATGAAACACCAAAACGTTAAGGATTCAATTTCTTTCTCAATTTTGATTGTTGGTAATTCTTTTTGTTACACCAGACTGAATGACATCATTTTAAATAAAAAATGGCAAACTCTGGTGTGTTTTTTTTTGCTAAATTTTTACAGCACATTTTTTAAATATCAGTAAGCGAAATACTAAGGTAAAAACATAATCAACTCAAAGATGGGGTTTGATTATCCAAACAACTTTTGGAATGATGATGACTCTTCTCAAAATTACATACGATAAGAAATACTAAAATTTAAAGATTGAAAAACTGTTTTTCTTTTTCTTTCTTTTTTATGAGACATTTCCAGATTTTTAAACAAAGGTCTTGAAGTTTCTTCCTTGATAGCAAAAGAGGATTTTTCATTGGGCAGTTGAAATATATGATTCAACATCTTCATAACTTCCTCTCACATTTACTCTGCTACCGCTATACAGCAATGTGATTTGAAATAAGAGCAACAAGTTCTTTTTCTATGCAGTTACTTCAATCAGTATTTATTTTTCAAGCCCATAGCCGCAAAATACATGCAAGGACTTTTAAAATTTAGTCACCAGAAAATACATTGCTTCCTTGGTCTTTGTGACCGGCATCAGGTTGTACCTCTAACTCTATCTCTTTTAGTGCAATGTAGAGGTGTTGTTTGGGCGAGGGATCCCTGGTCACCAGGACACTTGTGTTTTTCGGTTGCCTATCCAAAGGCAGGGACATGCCAGTAGTCTCTGCAATGAATGTAGTCAATTCAAATTAATAGCATAAATTTCTATGATAATTTGAGATCAACCCAGAAGGCTGAATAGTACACTATTTGAAATGTGATCAAAATAACAAAGATGATGATACTAGTCAAAAAAATTCAGCATTGACCTGTGGATTCTTGTTTTTCTCTCCTCCCACTTTTTTAAAGTGGAGATCAGCTTGTGCACACCGAGTCCACTTGGTGCTCTTCCTCAGTAGCTCAGCAAGCTGAGAAGGCCAAGGTGACTGCCAATTGTTTTTTTTGTCAGAGTAGCATTCTCTTAGATGGACTGCCTTACAGGGCTGAAGGGCTCCATCTGCACTGTTATTTTGCCCATAGCTGGGGGCCAAGAAGTGGATTTATGCCTCCCCTAAGGGAAATAATGCAAAGTGATCACTAACTACCTCAGCGGAAATATAAACTTGGTTTGCTGATTCCATTTTCGTGCCGTTAGCCACCTCAGTAGCCTAAATAATTCCTAGCAATAATTCATCTTAAGATAGATAAACCTGTCATTGAACACATCACTCAATGTGCTGGTCATCTGAAAAGATGCAAGGAGTGTATAGATGACTATACAGAAAATGAATATGAGATCATTGTACTTTCATGGTACAATGGAATGAAAAACTGATACAGTAAATTGAAGTATGAAGTTAAAATTTGCCTGTGACTACCTTGTTGCTGAAATACATATTTCTCACCAGTAGAAGAAACACCCCAATATCCCCATGGAAATCAAGGCCAGGCTGATCAACACCATCTTTCTGCTCACACTGACCTACCAGTGTCAGGCATGGGCACTGACCAAAGCCCAGTAGAGGAAAATCAGTACCTGTGAGATGAGGTCCCTCTGATGAGCAGCAAATAAGATGAGAAGGGACTTGATTAGTAAAGAGAAGACCCAGAAAATTGTCGGAGCAATGCCAGTCTACAAATTCATCTAGCACCAGAGAATTAAATGGTTTCAAACCCCTAATAAGAATGGCAACTGGCCAACCAGCGTTCAGAGCCTATAATCTCACTTGTTCAGGTATCCAGGTGAGAAGACAACCTTGCAGGTGTTGGATCGAGGGTGTGACAGAAATGCTCAAGTGTCATAGTATATTCGTCACAGAGGTGACTAACCTAGCCATCGACCACTGTCTCCACCTCCCTTAACAAACAAAAGAAAGAAAGAAGATATTGGTGTTTGAGCTCAGGTAAAAGCTAGGATTTCAATGCTGATTTTATAGGTAGACAGGCCTTTTCCACATGGGAAAACAATCTTCTTCACCCATAACCCCATCGGGCCCTGCACTGTACTAAGCTAAGCTTAGTAGATATCAAGTTAACATTTGCCTTTGTAAAACCAGTGACTTTAAGATGTTTTAAAAGTCTTTGAACTTTCTATAGTTGAATGTATAGATATTAGCTGGGCCTATTTTGGCACAATGCTATATTCAAGGAGTGCTCTGTAAGAAATAGACTTGTTATTGACACAGTATTAGATGAGAATGCTATCCTCTGTTCTTGGGCAGGTAGTCTGACTTACATAATACTGTATATGCAGGACTGAGACAAATGGTTTACAAAATAGTTCATTGCAACTCATCCAAGCCCCATAACTGTCCATGTGAAGTCCTAATACTAGCGCATTGGATGCAATGTGATATTAGCATACTTTAAAAAAAAATTAAATGTCTGTCTTATATACCAGCATATACAGTAATGTATAAATACAGCAATTACCTTTTTTATTTTGTTGATTTATCAATAAAGGACACAAAAACATGAGATATATGTTTGCAATGAATATTGTGTGCAGGAATAGATGTTTCTTTTCTTCCTGTACCAGATACAATGGATTCTTTAAGCTTTGTTCAGTGAACAACCATTTCTATCTTTTCTTACTTGGCCTTGGCTTCTCTATCTACATTGATCTCCCTTTCTAACACTCATTCTCTTTTTTCTCTTTGTGAATGTATCTAACACAATCCACATATACACAGTACATTTACTGGTAGTAAGTAAAGGTATGTAATAAGCTTATCTTAGTCTAGCACAAAGTCATAGTAACAAGGTATTCAGTGAGGATTTAGTTCAGTACGCTAACAATGGTTTGTGAGAGTAGTTACAGTCCAGTCAATTTAGAGTTGGACCCAGAAGTAAATATACCATTAGAAAATTTTGCATAAAAAGTTGCACCATATTATGTAGAATAACAGGAAAAAAACAATACTCGAATGTTTGGGAAAAACTTTTAGCAGCACATTCAAAATTGTAGTATTTTCAGTCAGTTTTGGCTATTCAGTAAAAAATACAAAATCGTCAATAATGATACAAATATTGCTCTAACGTCACATTGGACCCCCAGGCATGTTTTAAGCAAGTTACTTTTGAAAATTCCTAAAAGAAATGTAAAAAATGTTAGTTTGGTATCTGCGATTGCGCTCACACCGATATAATCTTATAGAATTTTGAGCAAAATACTGATGATTTTGTATTTTGTAGCGTACTGAACTGGTTGACATGATTGACATGATATATCGTTAGAAAGAGAATTCAACAGTATTTGTATCTGTTGAGCATAAGAAATTACAGCCAAAAACATGAAACTAGGTATTTAGTGTTTTACAAGGAAATTTTAACTTTATAGTCCACAGTCTATGGAGTTAATTCTTGATGGAAATATATACATATAAATATCGTTAGAAAGAAAAATTTTATCAGCTTTCCAACAGTGTATCTTGTCAATTTGTATCTGTTGGGCTTAAAATGTTGAAGCTAAAAATATGAAGCTAGGAATTTAGCATTTTACGAGAAAACTTCAAGTACACAGTCCAAAGTCTATGGATTGTGGAATTAATTCTTGCTGGCCTCCAGACTAAATGCAGTTTTGAAATCCTCTATTTTTGCTTAAATAACACCCTTTACATTTGTGCTTATAAAAAGTTTCATGTCTTGTTTTTTTTTCTTCTACATAAAAATATGCTTTGTTTGGTACCAAATTTGTTAATGGTGTATTTACTTCTGGGTTTGACCATTTTGTGGTGAAATTTGACTGGACTACTGCTAACTAAAAATCTGCAGCAGTAACCTTTTTAGATTGGAGAAACCCTTGAAATAACTTTCATATCTCAAGGATACACCCCCACCACTGCGCATGAAAATATTATATGTAAGTGGAGTGAGTCTTAAACTAAAGGTAGGTGCTATCAGATGAAGCAGACTATCTATAGATAAATGCAAAATATGCAGCATTACCTATAGATTAAAGCAAAATATCAAATGTTGTTTAGTAAATAAAGCCAGATTTAAGAGAAAATTTTATCTGAATGGTAAACACCTATCTGCATTTTTGTCTCTGGCTCCACCTAATAAAAATAATTCTTCAAAACCTTTTTTTCATTAGAATCGATGAAAAACAACCAGGAAATCTGGAACCCTAATTAAAAGAATTTTATTATAATAGCTGAGATTGTAGCTTTTTAGAAATTTTTCTTCTAAAAAACTGAAATTTATAAAGTTTGTAAATAATGACAGTCTTTTTCGCTGGTCTGTTTGTCTTTTTTGTTGGGTAAAAATTCTGGTGTTTCTAGTGTCAAATGTCATCAAGACCTGGACTGTCACTTGTTATGTAAAATACCTCAAATGAAGCATAAGTCAGGTGCTCTTTTAACGCAAGTTTAAAATTTTTGTGGAACCCCTAGCAACTTCTTGCTGAACCTAGGTTGTGAAAGGCTGGCCAATAGCAAGTACCTGATTTATATATTTACTATGTCAGGTTCAGAGCCACAGTATGGCCATTATAGCTTATTTTGCATTTCCGATCTGCGCTGAGGGTCTGAGTAGATGCAATGAAAATCAACTAAAATTAAGATGAAAGAAATACTAGTAAAAAATATAGATGTTTGAGTAATAATCTTTCGACATCCTTATCACTAATAGCCATTCCATAAACCTTTTATTCTCATTATGATACACTGTCAAATATGGTATATACTCTTGATTCTTAGGGTCATCAAAATCATGTTTATGATAAAGCATATGGAAGATATTCTCTCTCTGACCTGATGCTGTCTATCACCAAACTGTATTTGCTTCATCTTTCAAAGTAAGCTTAATAAAATGTCCCTTTGCCAGAGAGTTAGTATTAATGTAAGTAAAGTGAAGAGAGGGAAAATGGCGCCAGAGGTGGTGGGATTGGGTTGGGGGTGAGCGAGAGAAAGGAATTCAAAAAAAGTCTGTGGAACAAAAAGAATATTGGAATGGTTCCAGTTTGAAAGCCCCCAAATATGTTTGAATGGGTTTGGAAGAAATTTCTTTTGGCAGGAATCTGTGAGGGAAAATATTTATCTCTAAAATCGGCAGAGAAAGGAAAAAGCATAAAAACAAGGTATTTTTATATAACCTTGAAGATGGTACCAAATCAGCATGTTTGAGAGCTTGGCCGACTCATGGTTGTTGTTTATTCCTGTAGAATCCTTGTGGAGCATAGGGTTGCAACCACTCTGCTGTGGTTTCATTAGTAAGTCGATTTTTATGGGGTGTAGTTACTAGCCTCATGCTCTACCTGGCCCCTTTAACTAGGCTTGGGACCAGCTATGGCGACTGCCAAGCTATAGAATCTTTCTGTCAGTAACTTTCTCTTAGATGGACTGCCTTAGAGGGCTAAAAAAAGGCTCCACTGTTCTATTTACCGACAGCTGGGAGGAGAAGTAGATTCATGCCCTTTTTAAGAGAATTAGTGCAAAGTGAACGTGAACAGCCGTAACCAAATCTTGAACTCGGTCTGCCAATTCCATTTTCTGTGCCTCTAACCATTGTGCCACTCTGCAGCCCCCCCCCCTCCTTCCCAATTCATGGTAAGAGGTTGGAAAAAGTGGGGTTAGAACTGACAAAATAACATTTTGTTTTGTGGGGAAAAAATTAAATTAAAAAAATTACAGAACTCTTCTTTTGAAAAAAAAGTTCTGAGATCAAATAGTTTCATGTACATAGATTTCTGCCCCAATCCTTGTTGTTTAATTTTTAAAAAACAGTCATGCACTGTAAACAACTATCAAGTGATAAGATTTGAATCTCTGACTAAAACATCATGGCTACTCACAGTGGGAAATCTAGACTCTGTGAACTTCAGTCAACTGTTCTTTCTGCACCAATGTTTTGTTGAAGCACTTGCAGTAGAATTGTGGTTAGTGTATCAGACTTGCGAACCATTTACAGGATCTGTCCAGAAACTATCCAGCCATTTTGAATATCTCAAGAACAAGTTGCAGGACCTTGATGTAACTTAGCAACCAATCAGAGATAACCATAATGCACATGTGTGAACAGTCTCCTGTGGGGTTACTCAGTCGGCAGTGAGATACCACTGAGTGAGCTTGTGTATTGTGTGACCATCGCATTCCCAATGACTAAATGTGCCCATTCTTTATGTCTCATGCAGGGATTTTTGGCAAAACATTGCATCACCCAAGTCTGTCAGTCCCCCCTACAGTCCAGATTTGGCTATGACTTCTGTTTTATGGCGTTGAAAGGGAGAAGATTTCAGAATATGGACGAGATTAAGGAGAATGTGATGAGGCAGCTGATGACAATCCAGAAAGAGTTCTTTGCAGTCTGTTTTGAAAAGTGAGATCAGTGTGTGAGGTCCCAAAGTGAGTACTCTGAATGAAACTAATGTGTCATTGACATAGGTAGGCTATTTCTGTGTCAATATTAAATAGCTGGATACTTTTCAGACAGGCCTTGTATACTTTGTTCCTCACTGAGTGTTTTATGAATGTGGTGTTGTGTCAAACTTAGACAAACAGTTCTACTGTTAATGCAGATGAATGAACTTCAACTTAGTCCAGTTAAAAGCAAAGGGTGTGGCAGGTTACTAAATAAGTTCAACAACTTGCTCCACTCCCTGTATTCATCATCATTATCATCAGTAGAAATAAACAGGTCTGGTTAGTCACTCAATAGAAACTATCATGTGACCAACGTCTTTTGGCAGCATGCCGTGTTGAAGGTGATCAATTAATAAATTACTTCTCTCATCTCTTGTTGGATGACTAAAAAAGTCTGAATTTTCAAAAAACAAGTATGCATGCTGTCAGACACAAACTAAGGGACCAATTTAGCATAAATTTACATTGTCAATTTCACACCCTTACAAGCTCTCCTAGGCTTTTTGATACCTTAGGACACATCTTGTTTGACTTGCAAATCAATTTGCTAGGAAAGAGAATTCAATTCTCACATGGTGCCCCACTATTGTGGCCTTGTGCCAAACTAAATTAACAGTAATGGTGACATAACTTTATACATATTCTACATGAAATGCAGTAACACAACAACATACAGCGATCCTGGATGTGTGTGCTGTGTTTGCCACCCACCTC
>VCCN01006457.1:502565-512995 GCA_006491835.1 Architeuthis dux | reverse complement strand
ATATGAACTCTCTCCCTCACTTTAATGCTACTCTCTCTCCCTAACTTTAATCCAAGTCAAGCACAAATCATGGCTTCAGGCCCTGCAGTGCACCGCAGCTGCTGCCTCACTCAGGACTGAAGCTTTGGTCATTTTCCCCTATGATGGACGAACATGATACTGATGATGATAATATGTTTATATACATACATATACACACAAAGAATGTCAGTACGTAACCCAAAAATGCTTGTGAGTTATCAATACCTGATTAACAAATTACGAATCAAGATTGATTGGGTTTTATATCTCAATTTTTATTCACATCATCCTCTGAGCACAACCAATAAAAATATTAATAGAATCCACCAATTAAGAGAATTGTATGTTAATCAAGTATTAATTATCTACATGTATGTTTTTCATAGTAACCGTCATCCTGTATTTTTAAATTGTTTGATGGACAAGGTGTATACACAAGAACTGGTAATCGATTCTTACTAGTAGACACTTCTTGGCATGGAGAAAATATTGAGTGTTCTAGCAAACCCAGCTTCAGTTTACGACTCCTAAGAATCTCTCCAATTATCCTAGTTTCACAATTCTATAAGCTAAGGAGAGAGCCAGTTATTGAAGAAGACTTTGTGTTCCCTCAGGCACGAAGAACCTCAATGGGTTTTGTATTGGATTTTTCTCATTGCATTGTTTGTAGCCAAGAAAAAGTTGCCCACTCATAGTCTGTCTTCTTATTTGGTTGCACTTCTCCTCTCAAAGACTCTATTTATTATCAGTTATAACCCATGAAAAAATTCACGGATGTATTTGAATGTCTATGAGATGTTTTTTTGTTTAAGATTGGAATAAGTCGACTATTTGAAAAGAAATAGAAATCTTTTTTTGCCATGTAATTTTTTGTTCTTTCAATCCATAAGACATAAGTTACCTCCAGAAATTTGTCAGTTTTGAGAAAAATTTATTTTCCTAAACTTTTACAATGTAACTATAATGCTCAACAGAACCATCGAGCTTCAAAGTACTCAGTTACTTGTTCTAGTTCCTTTTGGTTAATTCCTTATTTGTAATCAGTTAGGGTTGAAAGAAATTTTAACAAATTTGTTTAGAAATTTGGTATTATCTGAATCTTAACCCTAACTTCCACTTTAAATCATTTTAATAATGGTGACATGAAAAGCTACATGGGCCTGCCAGGGTCTGCCTGTTATTAATCTATCAAAGAAGCCGAGATAACAACCTTCAGTTATTATGTTTCATTTATAATTTTCAGAAAACATGTCGGTTAAGATTTGGATAATACCAACTTCCACTTGAAAACATTTTAATAATATCAAAGAAGCCTAGATAACAACCTTCACCAGGGAAGTAACTGAATACTTCGAAGCTGTACTTTCATATGCTGGATGGAAAGTAACAGTTCAGCTTAGCATTATAATTACATTGTAAATAGAACCCCCCCCACCCTACTGCGGGGCTATTTGGCACTCTTTTTTAGTTTTTTTTGCAATAACTGGTAAAGTTATTACTGAAATCTTATCATTTATACATCAAACTGTATCACTGCCTGAGGCACTCCAATGGTGGTATGAAAAAAAAATCTGAAGAAGCCATACATATTAAAAAATGGCTAACAAAAACCAGTGCCAAATAGCATTGCTTTGGGGGCTATTTGGCACTCTACCTAAAATATCAATTAGACTGTAGAAGTTAAATAATCTGAAATAAAAGCCCCCAAAATGAAATAGAAACAGTGTAGGAGCAAATAATTAAAATAATCAAAAAGTGCCAAATAGACCCACCTAACAACAATAGTAATAATAATAATAAAAACTAGTGAACATAAAATTACTAAAGTTGCACTGAATACTCCTGAGAGTATGGTAACAACATATCAAAATTATAAATGTTTAAAGCCAGTAGTTTTGTCACCACAGACCTTAGCCGGGAGGAAATAATATTTTCTAAAAATGTTTTTTTTGTTTTTTTATTTTATTCTCATTTAGTAATTGCAAGTAAATTCCAATAACTAGCACTCAAAATATAACCATGGTGGTGCAATTTTTTTGTTTTTGATTTCCTTAAAAAATCTTTAACAAATTTTAATTAATAAAAAAGAGTGCCAAATAGCCCTACAGTACAGTACCTGTGTTTCTATGGAGCTTGAGCAGTTTCTTTACATTCTCTTATTTACTTGAAGACTTTGATAGTTCACAACTACAAAGCTGTTGGTAGTGTAAATAAATGTCTACATCTTATCAATTTCATCTGAGGTTTTATTTAAAAAGTGACTGAACTCATTTTCAGTGGAAGAGTCCATTGTTATGGACAGAGAAACAAATAGAAAAAAAAATCACACGGTTCATTATATAGTTAGATTCGGTTGAGAGATTTCTTTCACTGAGTTAAATGATTTGATTAGTTGGTAGCTAATGTAACATGACTGATATTTTGGTCTCTTTGATCAATTCTTGTGCAAAAATTCTCAAACTTTGTTTGGCCTGTACAGAAATCCTTTCGTTTCCTATGTTTAGCAAATAGATTTTGCCTTATAATCAAAAGCCAAGTCACGCATAAGTATATTTATATTTATTATTGTGCAGTGGCAGTTGTCATGGTGACATTAATCAATTTTCCATTTAATATAAATTTCAGATATTGACAAGGGATGTTGCAGGCCATACTGAGGGAAAGATGTTCAATTGTAGGAAGGATAAATGTTATCAAATTCTTTGTTGATGAAATTAAGGTGATGCCAGGGAAACATTATTTGCTATTTCTTGTCGAGTTTTTCTTTTTTCTTTTTCTTTTGTCTTGGGTCCTGCATTGCATCAAATATATATTGTAGCAGAATTTATTTTAAACTAGTGTTGCTTGTCAATAGAACAGTGTTTTAATGGTTGCAGGGAAAAAAATCACAGAAATCATGATAAATTATTGAACGTGTTGCGTAAAAGTAGAAAAAAATAAAAGCATTAAATCTTTGTATAAATGGACAGCATATATCGTTTATTTTATTATGAAAATTAAATACACAACACCTGCAACTTATGTGTTGCTTGACGGGAGGACCACATTCACTTTATTACTTTTATTTGGACATATGTTTTGGTTATTTATACAAAATATGAAGGTGTATCTGGTCTACACTCTTAAATATTAATAAAAAACGTAGCATGACATCTTTTGTACGTTACAAAGCAATAGACACAGGCGTTTATAGAGATAGATATTTGAGAATTGTTTTAAACCATGTCTAGTCTGTTATGATTTTCTCTTTATATGGAATTTGAGAGAGACAGAGAATGATTGATTGGTTGCACAAATAACATCTCTTGATGTAAAACTTTCAGCTCGAGGATGTTTACTGAATCATTTGAGCACAAAGTTTTCTGGTTAAAATATAAATATATTCTTGGAGAATGTTAAGCTGAAATATTTATATAAAAATTCTTAGCTTTTACTTGAAGTACTCTTTGTTTCATTCTGCAATTAGTTTTGGCTTAGACTTATCCCTATTCATAATACCAGTGCATTGGACGCAGTGTAATGTTTGCATAGCATTTTGTTTTTTAAATAGTTGTCTGCCTTATATACAAGCATATACATTATATCAAAACATTCTCTCTCTCTCTCTCTCTCTCTCTCTCTGTATGAAGTTGAGATGTGACACGTTTTCTCACTCTTTCATTTCCATATATATATATGTAGCATTTAAAAGAAATTACCCTAGGTTGTTATTTTAAATCAGCTTCTCTTTCACATAGGTCAAAGATTTCTCAAAGAGTTACAGTAAGTGTAACTTATATTAAAAATTCTCTTCTGCCAGAATGTTTATTTGCTTATATTTAATGAGATTTTATATCACCTTAGAGAATTTCTCTTCTTTTTTTTGTTGACATTCCTATGCTGGGGAACTGCTGCATAGAAAGTTTTTGCAGGATTTTAAAGTACATACTGTAAAGTGGTTCTTTTTAAATGGTCTTATAGTCAGAAGATAATATTTTAAAATTTGCTTAATCCTTTCAACAGAAGAAACATTAAAATTTGCTTATCTATATTATACCAAAAGTCTGATTATCTGTTTGTGACCTTTAAATAGCCAACATGGTCCATGATAACAAGAAGTATTGAATTAACTACCTCTAAACTGTGATAACTAAAATTCAAAAAAGTCATTGGCATCTTATTAATAATAGTATGGGGTCTGCTTCCTTGCTCCACCCCCCAAAAAATGATTTTGTAAGGGAAATAACTATTAAATGCTAATTATAGAGTAGTTTCCCAGATTTATTTATTTGCAAATGTGTAAAATCCGGGTGCAATCTTGCATTTAAATGTAATGTTCATTCTTAACACATAAGATTGCACTCCACCACAGGGTCCATTCCTTGTTGTGTTGTGGTGGCTTGCATGCCCCAATGACCTGGAGAGATATGCCAGCAGGAGCATAAGCTCTTGGTAGAGCCACCCATACTGGACAGGTCAAAGGATAGAGGCCAGTCTAATTTGGACCACTGCTTCTCTGGGTTAAGGGCTAACAACTCTAGACCGGAAAAAACAGGCTGTTACAGAAACATTGATGACAAACCCAAAGCTATTCAACTTGGTAGTATGAAAGCCTGACAGATGCTGCAAGGCCAACCCTGCTTCTGACACCCAAGACAACCACCAAGATTGCCACTTGGAACATCCATAATGTATGAAGCATGGAAGGCAGCACAAGTGGCGACAGAGATGAAGAATTACAAAATATCCCTGCTTGGTCTCTGACAACTGAGACTGTCGTCAGGAGAGACAATCCTGTACTCAGGCCACAAAGAAGAGAATGCCCCCCCCCCCCCCCCACACACACACACACTGAAGGAGTCGCATTGATGCTCATAAAGGTGGCACGAAGAGCCCTCTTCAGCTGGGAGGCAGTCAGCTCTTGAATCATCATAGCCAAGTTCAGGACGAACATTAACATTGACGTGGTATAAGGCTACACCCCTACAAATAATGCAGAGGAGATGAAGAAGGAGGACTTTTACAACAGACTCCTGAACAAGCAAGGAGAGAAAAACCTCAAGCTCATAATGGAGGACTTCAATGGTCCAGGAACAATTTAACAATGGACCGAACACTTCTATGAACTGTTGAACCAACCAGTGCCTATACACCCCCAGACATAATACCTGCAGAAAAACCCCTGCCAATCAACTATGATAAATCCAGCAGATTGGAGATCAGAGGAGCCATCAGAAAGTTGAAGAGATGGAAGGCAGCCCGGTCAGACAACATACTGGCTGTGGCTATGAAAGCAGATCTGGACACATCTACAGAAATCCTCTACAGCCTCTTTGAGAAGATTTGGGAGGTGGATGAGCTTCCTGAGGAATGGAAAAAGGGCCTCATCATCAAGTTGCCTAAGAAAGGAGGCCTGTGTGATTGCAAGAACTACAGAGGAATCATGTTACTGTTTGTTCCTAGTAAAGTCTTCCACAGGATCATTCAGCAAACAGCAAACCACAGTCGACTCCAAACTCTGTGATCACAAAGTGGGCTTCAGACAGGACAGGTAATGTACTGACCACATCGCCACGCTATGTATCATCATAGAGCAGGGAAATCTTCTGGAAGCAGCTTGGTCACTACAGTGTCCCTGATCATCTCCTTAATACAGCGCACATACCAGGGAATGTCCTGCAGAGTCATGCACGGGGGACAGCAGTCTGAGCGCTTTGACATCAGGACTGTAGTCCATCAGGGATACCTGTTGTCACCATTGCTCTTCATCCTGGTGATTGACTCGATCATGAAGACCTCCAAGGAAGGAAGAAGTGGATACTGTGGACACAACTCGATGATCTGGCACTCCTGTCCCATGGCCAGGTGCAGATACAGGACAAAACCACACTTCTGGCATCATCAACAGGGACAGGGCTCATTATCAACAAGGACAAGACCACGATCATGAGGATGAAGAGCACTAGCAACAGCCCTGTCACAGGATCAGGACAGCCCCTAGAAGAAGTGGATTCATTTAGATAGTTAGGGAGTATGGTCGACACACAAGAATGGAGATGTGAGGGCTAGAGTAGGCAAAGCACAAATTGCTTTCCTGGAGGTTTGGAGCCCAAAAGAGATAAGATCATCCACCAAACTAAGGATACTCAACACCAATGTGAAAACTGTGCTCCTCTATGGTTCTAAAACAGGAGACAAGCCACACTCCATAAACTCTGCAAAGAATTCTCCATATTCATTGTCCAGAGAAAATCTCCAATGAAGAATTGTGGAGGAGAACAAACAAGGAACCAATCGCCACATAGATCCTGAGAAGAAAGTGGTGTTGGATCAGCCACACCCTCAGGAAGTCTGCCAGCAACATCACTAGGCAAGCCATGACATGGAACCCACTGGGAAAGAGGAAGAAGGGAAGGCTCAGAAATACATGGTGCAGATACACCGAGGCGGAGGGGCCTAGAGAGCCAGCCACTCCTGGAGGGATCTAAAGAAGATCGGATCACAGGGTTGTCTTGTAAAATTCAAAACTTACCTGACTATTGATGCTACGTAAATTCTGACCAATTGTATCCATTTCAGATTACATATCTTGTTGACATTAACTTATGATATGGTACAATCTTGTGCCTAGATTCATCAAACAAATTTTGTTTTCATCCTAACTTGAAAGAAAAGCTAGAAACAGAATTA
The DNA here is from genome assembly GCA_006491835.1 of Architeuthis dux. NCBI lineage: Eukaryota > Metazoa > Mollusca > Cephalopoda > Oegopsida > Architeuthidae > Architeuthis > Architeuthis dux. Next base: position 506,305 of record VCCN01006457.1, on the reverse strand, counting down.
CTCATAGTAACATAATAGCTAACTGGGTGATGGGTAGAGCTATATCAGAACTATGAAAGAAATAGTTACCAAGTCAATATTCTGTTAAGAGAAGTAAACATGTTTTCTCTTTGTCTGTCAATCTCTCTATATGTGTGTGCGCCAGCCAAGATTTTTTTATTGTCTCTGGATACCCAAAAGTACACACACATATTGGTTGTTAATAACTGTTTAGGTCTCAGCACTTGCTTTGTTTTCAATTTTCCAGTACCACTCCAGAAGAAAAGTCTGTTTTTGTTTATTTCTATGGCCATTTTTCACCTGGGGAAAAATGGCCATAGACATAGACTGGTTGCTTTTTTATACATGACATTCTTCCGATGACTTTTTTTAGCATCAACATTTAATTTATTAAAATATTATTTATTTTTTACTATAAATTAAAATATTACTTATTTTATTAAATTCTTTTTACTTTTTTCCATAGCCAGAAACCAAAAACATGACTTTTTTTTCTAGCCGACATTATGACTTTTTTCCATGACTTCTTTTTCTTACAACTGCCAAATTAACTCCAGGGAAAATTGTTACATTCTCTTACCTTAAAGTCCCTCTTTATGAACATTATGAATAATTCTCAATATTTTTTATTATAATGAACTCCCACATATTTTTCTCAATATTTTAATTCTGCTTCCTGTTATCTTTCTTTCCTTGGATAAAAATTTGAGAATTATGTGTCCCTCTTTGTCTCTAAAGGAAAAATGTTTAAGAGAATCTTAGTTTCTACCCGAACCAATTTGGCTGTCAGCAGAAGTTGCTGAATAAAACAGAGCCAATGAAATTTGAGAAGTGTATATAATGTAGTCTTGCCTTGACATTTTGGAGGAAAATGTACTTCAAATGAAATCATACCTGAAAGCAATTATCCGGGAATAAAAAAGATGGTGAACAGTTTCACTTGGAAATCATGCATGTAATTATCACTTTAGTTTTTATTATCTTTGACCTTGGAAAGATCATTAAAGGATATTTTTCCAGAAAAAAAACACTGGCATCAATATCATTTTCAGGAACAAACACATTTTAATGCATGTGCCTTTGTTTCTTTTAATGGTTCCTTTGAATGTTTCCTTCACACACAATAGAAATGATTCCAAGTAATTTCTTCTACTTGGATTGAGCTAATTTTGTGCCTGAAAATGAGGAGAATATTTCAAAAAGTTTTCAGTTTGTGCCTTACCTAATGTCTGAAAGTTGGCCCCCCAAAAAAGTCATAGGGCAAAATGTCACAACTTTGGCTTCTGGCTAGGAAAAGTCACATTTAATTTATAGTAATTAAATAAGTAATATTTTAATAAGTTAAATGTTGACAATAAAATTCAAATTTAATCTAAGGTAATTAAATAAGTAATATTTCAAGGTATATCCATATATATATATATAAATTTGGTTGTCTGTGAGTTTGTAAGTTTGCATGCTCGCATTTACTGAAAGAGTAGAGGACTGATAGGGAGAATGAAAATCAGCACCAGAGAAGTAGGTGAGTGTAAATCAGCAGCCAGAGAAATTGTATGTGGAACGAGATCGGCTGTCACTCTTTTCTTATCATCATTAGCAGCAGCAGCAGCTACAGTAACTTCAATTAGCACTAAGATATGAACTGACATCAGCAACAGCAAATTGTTTTATTGTTTGTTTTTATCAGATGAAGTATTGTAAACCGGCACTTCTCAAACAGGGTCGCATAAAGATTATTGGGATTTGCAGAAATATTAGAAAATGTTTAACTGTATTTTGGTATTTATTGTTAATACCCTCAATACACTCAAACCATTTTGGGGCTTGTGCCACCAATAAAGATTATTGGGATTTGCAGAAATATTAGAAATTGTTTAACCGTATTTAGGTATTTATTGTTAATACACTCAAACCATTTTCCACCCACCTGGGTGTGTTGCGTAAGAAGACATATATTAAGGAACATGTTTTATTTCTGTTTTGTCAAATGTTCAGTTATTTTCCCCCCAGGCAATGCTGGGATTCTCTGCTTGAATTAAGATTACTGTATCAATAATATTCTTAACGGAATTGAAACCAACTTTACTGAAAACATGTTATTGTCTTCATTTTAGGTATTTAAAGAATCCTGGGCAATGTTTTCTTTCTGTATTGTCAAATGTGTAGTTATTTCATTCCTGGGCAATGCTGCAATTACCTGCTAGTATATAATATAGAAGTGCCTGTCCATGTATATATATGTGTTTGTTTTGTTAGGCTTAGAGTTTTGTTTTATTACCTTGCTTTGTCTAAAAGAAAATGTGATTTTTTGCAAACATATAATGACAAATATAAATTGTATTGTCAGTGTGTACAAGACATGTATTGTCAGTTAGAAAATGTCTTTAGATATTACTATTTTATTACTTTAAATTAAATATGACTTTTACTGTCAACATTTACTTAATTAAAATATTAGAAACTGTGAACCGAAATTGTCACCAAAACTGTCAACATAGGTTTCTTCAGTTTTTAAGCTGGTTGGCTATGTATGTATTGTGCGTTTGGGCCGCACCAATGGAGCTAGAGGGCTGAACATTTCAACATTTACTCCTTATTATGTCTAGAAAGTCTTTTGTTTTTTTATACCCCCCAAAATAGGTTTTTATTGAGGGTTCAATTTGCAATGCAAATGTATGCTAAATTGATCCCTTAGTTTGTGTCTGGCAGTGTTCACGAGTGTTTTTTTAAAATTTCAGACTTATTAGAAATCACTGCCAATGAAAGGCGAGAGAAGTAACTTATTCATTGATCACCCATTTTCCCAATTTTTAATTGATCACCCCCAACATGTCATGCTGCCAAAAGACATTGGTCACATGACGGTTTCTATTGAGTGACTAAGCAGATCTGTTTCTTATATTATTAAAATTATCACTCACTTATATTTTATTACTATGAATTAAAAAGATTAAATGTGACTTTTTCCCTATGACATAATATCCTAGACAGATGCCAAAGTTGTTACTTTTTTTCCTATGAATTTTTTCCTGGCCAAACTTATGACTTTTTTCCATTACTTTTTTTCCTATAACTGATTCATTATGGGACATTTCCAAGTATTTTCTTCTAATTTTGTGCCTGAAAATGAGGGGAATATTTTGAAATGTATTCCATTTGTGCCTTCTCCCTAGTGTCTGAAAAAGGGCTTCAACATTTTTTGGCATATATTAAAATATTACCATTTTGATGTAACATCAACATTTTCCCCTGGGAATCAACAATAAAGATTAAATGATTTTAATTTATCACTTGAAGAATCTCTGATTGCTAAATGACATTTATGAGATTCAAATTCAAAATAATGGCTTGAAAAACAGTATGCGTAATTGAGATCACCTAAAATGTTTTGTGCCTTCAACCATTCAAGGTTGTCTGCTATAATCTTTTCTGCCTTTTTCAAATCTTGAAATATTCGAGAAAGACTAGAACTCATTTGTTGTTGCAGACATCAAGGAATATCAAATGATTAATCAAAATGTTGATCCAGTCTGTAAGGATTTGAAATATTCTCATTACTCATGAGGCAAAGTGTGAGTTATGTTTAGTCTTTTGGTTATTCTGTTATTGTACAAAACAAGCTGTTTTTTATGGTCACTGGAAAAAAAGTCATAACTTTGGTTTCTGGCTGGGAAAAAGGGTCTTAGAAAAAGAATTTGTCAATAAAATAAGTAATATTTTAATTTATTTAATTTATAGTA
>VCCN01006457.1:474924-486309 GCA_006491835.1 Architeuthis dux | reverse complement strand
TTTTCTATCTCTTAGAGTTATTCTAGCATTGCTCTTTCCATGAGTCTCAATTTGTTTTGTTAATTTCCAAGTTTCGCATTTGTAAGTCATAGATGGAATGATGCATCCATTGCATACTTTACACTTTAAGGTGCTCTTCAATATGTCTCTATTCATACCAAATACTTTCCTATTGTTATGTATCATTTTCTTTTTTCTTTCATGGTCTTTCTATAACTTTATTACCTGTCTTAGATGTATTTTTATGATCTTTATGGGAACATTATCGTTGAAAATTACTTTTGTCTTTGTTCCATTCATCTTTATGTCTACTTTTTTTACTTTCCCTATTTAGATCAGTCAACATGTTTTGTAATTCTTCCAATGCTTCCGACATTATGGAAATGTTATCAGCAAATCTCAAGTCGTTTAAGTATTCTCCATCTATGTTTATTCCCATTCCCTCCCAATCAGTTTTCTGAAAGATGCTTTCAAGGCTCCCTATAAATAGTTTAGGTAATATTGTATCCCCTTGTCTTACTCCTTTTGCTATCTTTATCTTGTTTGTAGTCTAATTATTGCTGTGCCATTTGTGTATATGTTTTGAATGATTTGTATGTAATTTTCTTTAACACCTTGTTCTCGCATTGAGTACTACTATTTCTCATAATCTACAAAGGCCAGACAAAGTGGTTTGTTGTATTCTAATGACTTTTAGTTGATTTATTGCATGTAGATGATCTATTGTTGAATAGCCACTTCTGAAGACTGCCTGCTTGCATGGTTGATTTTCATTTAGGGTGCCTGTTAGTCTGTTTGATAGATAGATAGGGATGGTTAGATTAATAGAAAGGGGGAGAAAGAGTACCAGAACTAGATAGTTAGATATATAGATTATGTGTATGTGCATGAAAAAAATGTATGATATGTTGCAGTAGAAACATTTCCAGTGTGAATATTTATGAGTGCACATTCTTTGTCCTCTTGACATTGGGAAGCTGTTTGTGAGAGAAGAATGGAGAGAAGTTACATCCAAGAATGAGATCTGAAGGGCAGAGGCTCCTCTCAAGAAAAAAAATGACATGCCCTTTCTTGTAAACAGCATGAGATCATTACCAAGTAGGTTAAAACTCTTCAGGCTGGAATTTAATAATTTTCATGCTAAAAGGTATCTTTTTATTGTCTTGTTCATTACTATCTACCCTACCTATTCATCAATTGGTTATTGTACATTTCTAGGTTGAAGAACACATTTTAAAATTTAATTTGAGCTTAAGTTCATTGTTTGAGACAAGATGTTCAACACAGGTTGAACAAGAAATAGTTTCAGCTTAATAAAAGAACATATGAAACAAGGCTGTGGAGTCTGTGCACAAAACCTTTGACCTATATATTTCCTATATTGATTGAAAGCACACAACATACAAGGCATCATATTTTTATTAATAATTATTACTAATTCTTATCTTCATCTTTATTATAACTTTAAATAAAATGAATTTTGGAGCCTTTCTATGCTGTGTTTAACTACCTTATATCCATATGCGCTGACAACGTCAGTTTGACATGTTGGATGCACTGTTTCCATTGTACCTAGACAAATTCATGGTGCACAATACGCTGATGAATATATTGTTTAATTCTACTTTTTAATAATTTTATTGACTTGAGTATAAGCCAAAGTTCTGATTTTTGGCCATTTTTTTCATTAAAAAACTTGACTTATATTCAAGTACATATGATCAGAGTCAGTACATTTTTACTGACTCCGACAAACCAAAATTGCTTCTGACTCCACAGCCCTAATATCAACTCCATTGAGCTAATGTTTCATCATACACATATAATAGCCCTATTCTGTCAGTAACACTCATTTTGATTTCTTACCACTGACAATTACTTTCTTCCTGATTTTCAATGCATTTTTCGAGTAAAATATCTTGCAGGACATTTCTATAGCAAACTAACTTGCAAGGTATTTCTATGAATAATTTTCAATGCATTTCTATAGTGAAATCATTAGCAATGGATTTTACATAATACATATAATAGCTCTATTCTGTCAGCAACTTTTACATCAATTCCTGACCATTGACAATCCTTTTTTCTTCATTTTAAATGCACAACATACAAAGTGGGTGTCAAACAGAGCTATTATTTGCTTCAACAAACTTTAGTTAAAAATTGGAAAATTTAGTGTTTAATCGTAAAAACTTTCCCCTACTGTCAGAGACATTTACTTAATTTAGAAGTGATTTCTTTTTGCACTATCAAAGTGTAACAAATGGTGGAGTAGCAGTAAAGTCAGTGGGAAGCAATAAGAAAAAACAAAACCTTGCCCATGTATACCAGGTTCAAATGTACTTGGCACTAAAATACAACTTTGATTATTGTTTCATTTTTTCCACTGTTGCCAGCATTTGCTGTGTAACTATATATGCAGTCATTAAAGTGAATGAAAGTTTTGATGTATTTGTTTGATAAATCCTACCCATGATATCATAGGTTGCATAAAAAGGTTGTAAATCAATGGAAGAGAAAAGAGAGTGGAGATCTTCCACAATACAGTCTTTCTTTGATGAAAAATGTAGTAGACATTCTGTTATATGGTTTGTATAATTCTGTGATAATTCCATTATATTTGTTTTTATTTGTATTTGTATATTCTACCATTTATTGGTATATGTATGTTCCACCCTTTTGGATGGGTTTATATACACCATAGTTGATCTGTTCTACTACAAATTCAACATATATACGTGAACTACTCCAGATATGATTAACATATCAACTCCACACTTACACATACATACATACTTACACTTTCACGCACCCATACACACATTCAACCCACACACTGACTCTATTCGCACATACACTCCACACACACTTACACATGCATACTCGGAACATACTCACACACATGGACAAAACACATACTCACACTTCCAAATACACAAGCACAGATACCACACACTCACACATGGCATTAATCAGCGGAAGACATCAGACAGTATGATAAACCTCTGACCATCGGCTAGGCATGGGAGAGCCAACCACACCAATAAAGCCATATAACACACCTCCCCTACACCAACTCTCCCACATACTCACATCACATAAACACATAAACCAAAGGCCCACAAAGTACAATCAACCAAATGAATGCACACATTAACTATAGGCCCCTAACAGGTATATTTAATAGTAATTCACAATGCTAGAATTTGGTTTCTCTCACTTCCTAAATATGCATTGATAATGACACCCATCGAAACTGCAGTCCGCATCACACAAAAGAATAAATAATAATAATAATCTCTTTCATACATATACTCCTGGTTTGTCATAAATTTATTTGTACATCTATATATATATATAGGTTTGCAAATATTAAAGTCACTATTTGCAAGTGCAGGGCTCTCTTTGGCATCTTTAAATAAAGCAAGGGCTGTCTTTGAGAAAAATTCACTTTGACATGGAACTAAGCAATTGGCATGTATTTTGAGTGCAAGAAAGTATCATTTGTACATTAAGGAAGCAAGCAACGATGGCATCTTCACGCACATAAGCATTGTGACACAAGTTCATTGCACTCTGACTTTTGGGTGAACAATCTGTTTCTGGTTTGGTAAATGACCTAAGCACTCAGACTTGGTTATTGCCCCCTGTGAATATGTCTGGCTACGAGTAAGTACAAGTTTTGTGATGTCTTTTGACAGGGGAGGGCAGATAGTTGTGCGTGGACTACCCTTAATTCTTTGAGGCACATTTCTTTTACTTCCACTTTGAACTGCCATCTGTTGATCAGACTGGGTACTAAACAAAATGGCAGGATAGAATATATGAAGATAAAATGGTGGTATTAAAAATGACCCACCAAGCAGATACCAACACTTCAAAAGTGGGATGGAATTTAACCCATGATGCTTCAAAGAGTTAATGTGTACTATCATTCACAAGTTTTGTTTTTCAAAGCAGTTTTATTTTGGTCTCTTTGATTACTTCTGGTTTCTGGATGACAGGGGTGATTTGAATCCCACCAAAGAAGATAAAAATATAACCCAGATTCATTTCAAAACTCTATCCTTGAATTGTTTCTTTCAAAGCTTGATGTTGATAGGATATCAGGATTGGTTTTCAAACTTAACTAGTAAATAAATCTTTGTTCATGTGCATATATTTATAAACATGTGTTCTCTTCCAAAACAATATGTGAAAGCAACATGAAACTTTTAATACTTTGAAGCATTGTGGATTAAATTAAAAAGATTAAACCAACAATATTTTGGCCTAGGAAGCTGGATTCAAATTTGCAGTAATGAAAAAAATCAATTGATTCAATCATTATGAGACACCTAATAATGAAAACTTGATAGGGTTATCTTATTGGTCCCTATTGAAAATGACCATTGGGGAAATAATATGAAATGCTTTTGCAGTTGATATACAAGTCCATGCAAAATGCTGTTCAGTTTTAATCATTTGAATAACAAACAAATAATTTAGTGAGCATATTCTCTCTCTACTAGTAATTAACACTAAGGACATACAATGTAAAATAACAAAAGATGACGCTGAGCACAAGATTTTAAAATTTTGGATTGTTCCAAGTATAATGAAAAGGTTATAATTCTTGTCTAAATCTTTTAAACGTGGTGTTGTAAACATTGTATATTGTTTAATTTGGACTAATTTCCTTGTCTTTGTCGTTTGTTATCAACAACATTTCAGACATTCCCAAATATGACAAACACCCAAGGAAGACAGGCTGAAATGTTGAGATCAAAAACAACTAAGACAAGAATATAAGTCCAAATGAACCAATATACAAAGGTTATAATTCTATAGACCTTGATTATTAAAGATATATTGATTACCAACAATAAGTTTGCAAATTTACTTTCAAAGTCTGTGTAACAAAGCTTTGTACAAATATGGTCAGCATATTTTCCTGACCTTTGAAGTAAATTATGTTAGGACAATTTGAATTTGAGTTCCTTCATTATCAGATAGACTTATAATGCTTTGGCTTTTCAGCTGACCTGTTCATGGTCAAAACATCAGAACTTTCTTAAATCATAACATGATCGTTTGCTTTCAAAGTAATCGAGCATTTGTAGGTGAGGGTAGCCTAACAGTTCACAGTATGGAGAATGGAATCAGTGAACCGAGTTCAAACTCCAGCTGAGACAGTTTGCATTCACTTTGCACTAATGACTGAGAAAGGCATAAATCGACCCTCCCTCTTAGCTATGGGATTATGGCAGGGCAGACTAAGTTATCTGGCCATGGTTGGCAACCAGTCTAGTAGATGGACAACTATGATTCCAAACAAGGGAGTGGAGCCACTTTAAGGCAGCTGGATGCCAACTTTGAATTCTTTCCAGTAGCTCCTGCAGCCTAACTGACGCCAAATGTATTGCTGCACTTTCCTTTGAACTACATCAGCAAAGCTGAGAGAGGGATTCTGTCGACTGGGCTCCTCAGGATCTCCATACGCTTTGTCCAGGCTGGCGTTCTGAAGAGGTCACTTCAATGTTTTCTATTGTCTACTGAGACAGAAAGGGACCTTCTTTCAATCTAGCATTTATATATAAAATGCATTTAGAACTTTGTGCAGTCTAGAAGTAAATTATGCATCACCTGATTTTCAGTATCTTGCAATTGAATGCTTAAGGTCTGTTAATTTTGTTTAAAGTACATTTTTTCTTTTAAGTCTATCATTGTATTCTATTTCCCTTTCATCTCAGACTTCATTATTGAAAGGCCATTATTGTATGCCTGAATTAATTTCTCTGTCTACTATCATCCAATTGCTTGTTTGATCTTTTTTTTTAAAAAAGTCAAACCAAAAATAGACTCTAGTAATGGAAACATAATTAAATTTATAGAATATTTTGGCTTTTATTCTTAATTGTCATAAGTAATCAGGCTTTCCCCAATATTCTGATTTTAATGTTAATGCTCTCAAGGCCAAAGGACATTAATAGTTTGAATGACCAGTGTGCTAATTACTGCATTACAAGTGCTCTATGGTGGTTTATATCTGTATTAAACTTATTGGCTTATTTTATATATTCTAATTTAAAAAATGTATAATAGCTTATATCAAAGTATTTCCCCCAATATTCTGATTCTGATGTTTTTAACATGTTAAGCTCCAATGGATGTTAATTAAGGTTTTCAATACTTTACCTGAAAATATTAGTGGTGTTAACAGATGCAACCTGCACCAAATGGTTTGTCTTTGACCTGTGTTAGAATTTTATGGAGGTTGGGCAAAGAACTTCTTTAAAAACTTCACTGGACTTTGAAAAACAATTCTAATTGTTCAGTGTATAGGCCAGGTAATATTTACTCAGATTAACCTAGTCTGGCAAAAAGCTGCATTTCATGGAGCATCCATGGTGAATCAAATTCACAATCAGTGGCTTTGGACCAACACTATAATTGTTCAAAGATTTACTGAGACCAAGCCAAATTTGGCACACGGTCATATATTTTGAACACAATAAAGACTGAATTTACTCTCCATAGTTGAAAAACCAATGTGCTAACCAATGCATTACAAGTTCTCTAAAGTGGTTTATATCTGTATATTTAATTGGCTTATTTTACATATTCTGATGAACAAAATTTAAATTGTATTCATAATAGCTTATGTCAAACTACTTACTCTTTAACACTATCTTAAGGTTTGGGAAAACTTGAGTTCATGGCTTTTGTATAAATCAACAGCTTGGCTCAGTGAGCAGAACTTTTAAACAAACTTTAGTTCCATGTTTAAACATTCATAGCTAACAAACTCCACCTTCCTTGCAAAAGGCATTCGATTTTAGCATAGGCTCTAATCCATTTCTCTTCTGTCGAACTGTCTCCAATGACTGGAATAGACGACAGTTAATTATCTTCTTTTTTTTTAATAATGTTATAATGATAAGGTACTGGCAAATGTATTATATATGCAACAGGTGAAAGGCTATTTCTTATTTCCTTATTATTTGGGTTTTTATGTCTTTTGTTTTTGGCTAAACAAAGAGATTATATTTTTCAAAACCATCTTTTTGAAGCTTCCCTTCTGCCACTGATAGACCAACTGGATAATAATGTCAGATGATAAACAATAACAAAGCTTTTGCCATTGGAAAATCATAGGTTGTGAACGGCCAAAGAATTTCCCATCATTTGAATGTCACGTGTTTTGATTTTCTCTGCTTGAAATAACTTTTTCATCCACTCTCATTTACATTTTAATGTTTCCTTTGCTGCAATTTTTTTTATTACTAGGAAAATACTTTTCTTTTTTTTTGTTTATCTTTGCTTTAGTAGATATTTATGTCATTACTGGTGGCTACTACTTAGGACATAGTAGCTGTATGTGTAGTATAAATATGTGTATAGTGTAGTATAAATAGACACGTGCGTGTGTGTATGCATATTGCATACACACACACACGTGTGTATTTATACACACATATCTATCTATCTATCTATTTATACACACACACATGCATGCATATATATATTATTTATATATATGATTGTGTATACAAGGTACTACCCTTATGTTCAGGGAATTTGAACACTGCATGTAAACCGTATGTATACTTTTGCTGGTACCCTCTGTGAAATCACTGTATACATGGCCAAGGGGACTACTTCATTCAGAGTAGATGGTGGAAACTAGATGTTAGGGTAAAGATTTTTTCCATGGTCAAATTCCCTGAACTTTTGGGTAGCACCTCATATATATAGGATGATGAAAAACAAGTGTTCACAAATCAAATCTATAGAGAAATGATAAAGTAAAAACCAGTAACACATAATATCATTTTTGTAGAAAGTGTTCAAAATGACCACCATAATATAACATGGGTGGTTCCCATTTTGGTATGAATAAGTTCAACTATCAGGTATGATTGTGTTTGTGTCCAGATTTTGCCATTTGGATCTGAAAAGACAAAAAACAATGGAATCAAGTCTTATATGTCAAACTTCACCTTCAAATACCTCTTGCTGCCAAACTTTGGTCAAATATAATATTATCTTGATTTATTTCTTAAATAACTCAAGATATTATTACTACAACTACAATAGTGTATGTAAAAAACGATTACAAACATGGAGCTGAGTGATCGAGGGAGGGGGGGATAAAAGATGGGTTTACAGGTTAGATTTGATCTTCTGCCAGCCGTAAGAGTCCTGATAGCTCAGTCGGTAAAGCAGTTGCTGTACATAGGCAGCCTTCCCAAGGTAAAATGAATGCGAGTTTGATTGATTGATTTCAGTACATACATTTAACATGTTTTATATTAAATAATATTACCCTAGCAACTTATAATTTCTAGCAAACAATGAAAATAACCCAAAAAATATTTGTAGAAAAACTAAAATTTGATTGATAAACCAGAAAATGTGATTAATTTTGTTGATATTTTGATTTTCAACTGTTCTCAAGATGATGAGAATCAACACCAAAATAATAACAAAATCAAGAACACATTTTGTTTGTTAAATGTAATCAATGATATCACAGGTAGGATTTATTGAACAAATCTTTCAAAAGTTTCACTCTCATAAAATAATAAGATTTTAATGCTGATTGCCTTATATGTAGACAAAAGTTATGCATTTCTTATTGCTGCCCACTGACTTTATTGCTACTCCTCCAGCTTCACTTAATCATTTTCTGCACTAACAAACTAAATATTTTTAGTTGTAAGAGAAAAAAATCTGATGATTAAATACCGAATATTGCAATTTTTTCCCTAAAGTTTCTTTTGTTCGTTGTCAGTAATGCTGGCATTTAGTTTATTGTTTATATAGTTTTGTACACTGACTATCCGTGTCAGATTAGCCTTTCATCAGTATTTCTTTCACATTTTTAAAAGGTTTATAGACTTTGAGAATGATGCTTCAGTGTAGCAAATCTGAATTTTTGAAACTTTTCATATCTTAACTCTTCATTCTGATACTAGATATATTTCCTGAATTATAACGCCCCCCCCCTCCATATAGCATGCACCCCAATTTTTAAGCTAAAATTCATTAAAAAAATAAATAAAAGCAGAGTAATTCAAACGTTTTAATAGAAAAACAAAAGGACACAAAACAGGTCTGGTTAGTCACTCAATAGAAACTGTCACATGATCAATGTCTTTTGGCAGCATGCCGTGTTGGGGGGTGATAAATTAAAAAATTGGAAAAAGTGGTGATCAATGAATGAATAAGTTACTTCTCTTGCCTTTTGCTGGGCAGTGATCACTAAAAATGTCTGAATTTTCATAAAACAAGTGTGAATGCTGACACAAAATAAGGGTCAATTTAGCATAAACTTATATTGCCAATTGAATCCCCCACTAAAAACCTATTTAGGGGGAATTTAAAAAAATGTTTTCTAGACCTTATAAGGAGTAAATGTTTAAATTTCCAGCTCTTCAGGCTCCATTGGTACAGCCTGTATCCATGATAGATGCATAGCCAGCCAGACCAACTTAAAAACCGAAGAAACCTATGGTGACAGTTTTTGTTGACGGTTTCTAATTTAAATCACAAAAAAAATAATGTAGGTAGGTAGAATACAACTGCTTATTATCACTATCATCAGAATCTTTGAATTCTGAAAATTTGTGACTATCGTCTTCACACTAGGAAAATTCTGTGGCTATGTTAAGGCAATGCATGTTTTCTTTGTGTGCCACCAAAAATTTACCGTTTGTGTAAAACGTGCAGGTACCTTTTTAAGCGCAAAATTTGAATTGAAAAAGTGCACTGAAATACTGTATGTTCCTTAAACTACCTCTGACTGGATCTGAAATATCCTAATTTGTGAAGTCTAAATAAGATTAATTGCATTGGATCATTTAATTTTTTTTAATTTGATGTTCATGCCAATCAAAATAGTTCAAAACTTGTGCAATCCATCTCATTTGTCTTTTTCAAGGTGAAGGAAACAAATATAAAAAAGAAAACTGTAAAATATAGTAATATCTATCACAAACCATTTACAATAATTAATTATGGGTCCTGGTGTGGTGGCTGAGGTAGTTGTGTCTTTCCCACCAGAGATCAGTTTTTTTAGCCCATGTAAAAACCATATTTTCAAATGCTGATTTTGAAAGCAAACAGACAAGTACAACACAATCTATTTACTCCTCTCACATCACCATTTGGCATTGTGCCTAAGCTAAGCTTTTTTGTAAATATCTACAACATTATCTCATTATTCACATGGCTGGAGAACATCTATCTGGAGACTACTTTGCTGGAATTTGAGTTAGTAATTGAATATTAATACTAACAGCCCAATGTCACTTTATGAACAGCCATTTGTATTTATCTCTTGGTATAACTTAGTAAACATCAAAAGAAAAAAGAAAAAACTGTTAGGATCACATAAGGCCGTAATAAAACAAAGGGAAGTAAGTTTCTTTATCTACTCTCGATTTTTTTTATTATTGTTTCTGTTTGATGATTGGACCCCTGTGGGAGTAACGGCTTTTTACTGCTACTGCCTGGGCAGATGAAGTAGTTATGGGGGAGTGATTTTGACCAAGAGCTCACTTATCCACTCTCTTCTCTGTCAACCATTGTGGCATTCCGGTGTTAAGACATTTTTTAAAAAAGATATCCAGTGATGGGACAGAGCACAGGGAGGAGTGGATTCATGCCTTTCCCAGGGCATTAGTTTGAAGTGAATATCAGCAGTCTCAGCTGATGGTTTGCCATTCCCACACCTCCTAATAGTTTCTATAAGATCTCTATGATAAGGACCACCAGTGTTTTTACATAATGAGCCACAAATGTGGCACTTCACTTCAAGGTAAAGGAGAAGAGTCGCAAGGATAAGAATACATGTGGTGCCAAAAAGAAATTACTGGGTCATATTATCTTGAGCTGCCAAAGACAGCCTGTAACTTATTGCTGTTGCTTACCTATCTATTACTTACCTGTGGTTCATAATACTGAAACTGCCAAGTTTCTGTGTGCAGAGCTTTAAAATGTAAGGAACAATGCTGGTGTAGTATGGGGGTTGATATTAAGGATAAGTATCTAACGTCTCAGATTACAACTATGTAGGAAGTAGACAGAAAAAAATACATTAAGAAAGGGGGTTGCTTGTCTGTACGTTTGAACATACCCCATAGAGATGCTAATGAAAAGGTTAGTTGTAATTAAATGTGGAAGGCATTTGCGGAGATTGGGTGACTTTGTAGCAATTATAAAGTGATTGTTTTGAATAGGACTTGTATTATCCCAATGCCTTTATACATGAGGTGCAACCTAAAAGTTTAGGGATTTGAACAGATTGATCAGTCTATTCACCTGTCAAGTTACCCAGTGTTTCTCCATGATTGACACTTCACACATCTCTCAAAATCACTCCACCAGGAAATAAAGACC
>VCCN01006457.1:432096-452457 GCA_006491835.1 Architeuthis dux | reverse complement strand
GTAATCTATGCTAGACAGTAATCTGAACTGCCGTACATGACCTCTGAATGAAGTGTATAAATTATACTTAAACTAGTATAAAAAATATACATAATCACAAAAATTAATTCTCATATCGTTATACTACTGAAAACAATCCAACTGACTGGTAGTAATTTAGATGTTGTAAACTTACTGTGTTTCTGTATTGCAAGAGAAAAAGAAAAAATGCAGACTACAAGTGGGCAAGATGATCTACATATCGCTAATTCACCCACAAAACATCTTCGTAAAGTAGGTGAAAGTGCTGAGAGATTAATTTTGTGTTTATTCTTTTTTGTTCAAAATTTTGCAAATCAAAATTGGGGGTGTGCCTTTGAGGCCGGAGTTTCCTCAATGCCGCAAAATACATTAGATATGAAATTCTTTTGGTATTATTCTGAAAGTTTCCTTTGACATATTGTCACTTTGTAACAATTCTAGGGTGTAAGTTTATGCATAATGAATTTGTTTTTTTGTGGGTCAATTTTATTTTTGAATCTTATCTTGTGTGCAATTAACTGTGTGAGTGTTGCGAAACCTGCTGTTCGTGTTGCGCTGCGTTAGAGTGAGAAAGAAGTTTGGTAATTATTGGTTGGCTAACAGAGGTGAAATGTCTCCTGACAGGTAAACATCACGAGTTTCTTTATCTTTATTGTAAGGTGTTATTAATTCATTAGCTTTCATCATTTGCTTGCCGTGCAGTTTTCGGTGTGGAAAGTTTTCCTTGCTGCTCATCTGGCTAATAGCTTACAAATGTGGATCAAATGACACCTGTATAATGGAAGGATTCTGTCACATGACAGCCAACAAAACAGATGCAACAACTGTGCACTGCTTGGTAAATAATCTCTGATGGCATTCAGCGAGTGAAGGTGCAGATGGCCTAACAGAGAATGGAGTTCAAATTCTGGCTGGGACAGTTTGTGTTCACTTCACACTAATGCATTTGGGAAAGGCATGAATCCACTTCTCCCTCAGCTTAGTTGTAACACTTTAGCCCTGTAAGGCAGTTCATCTTTAGAGTCAGGCTAGTACCCTGACTCCAATTGCTATAAACAATCATTGGGTCTCCCTGGATTGTTTGAGATATGGAGACAAAAGTGATTGCCTCATGTGTCACGCGACACAGAAGCAACTGAGCGAGAAAATTCACTCAAAGAGTTCATTCATCTGCTCCTTCATAATATTGTTGGAGCAATAATCTTGATTATACAGGTACACCATCGATTTTCTCGCACCGTTGGTTCCAGAACTGATAATTCAATAATACACCTCTGACCCACTAATCATGCTCATCTCATATCTTTAAAGCATTAGGACTGTTAGAAACTTAAATTAACCAAATATAAATATGAATTAAATGGTTAAATGCAATACATTATCAACATAATCAGTTTATCAGTATAAATGGAACAGTTATATTAATTAAACAAATGAAAATATCATATTCAGTTGATGAGCCAATAGCACTTTACATCAACACTGACACCTGCACTTGGCTTAGAAGCCATTACTAGGGGTAAATGTAAGTGAATTAGGTTAGGGATTTTACAAAATCTATGTATCAGTAACAACCACTGCTGTATAAACAATTAAGAGATGGCTCCATACACAATGCCAACTGTGGCCACTTAGTGAACTAGTGTGAGAGCTGCGAAAAATCCAAGTGTCCACACATAAAAGAGGTGCCAAATAATCAGTCACCAGAAAATTGTTAATGTACCTGTAGCTGGTCTCTGGAGGCTAGATGTGTTGGGTAGATTACTGTACCATACTGGGACCATAAAAGTCGGTTTGTGCAATCACCAATTGTGGATGGGGCTCATTAACCATGAAGTAAGAAGCTTCACAGGCCAACTTCGCCAGGAGGGAATTTCAGTCAGCAAGACTGGTTCTACTTATTTCCTTCATGGAAGAGAAGAGAAGAGACAGCTACATTAATTCAAAACATTTAACGGATATCTTCTTGGTATCTAAATATAGCGCCTCAGGTAATAGTGAGCCAGTAAAGTAGTCCATTTCTATTGAGTAGTGCTTTCAATCCTCAATGGATACCCTGCACTTGTGGCCTTGCGCCAAACTAAGCTGAGCTTAGCAAATAACCACTATTTACTACTTCAAAGCTTGAACTTTTGTGAATCACTTTGATATCCCTTCCCTTGACTGGTATAGTGGGGGGGAGGATGTTTAATTGCCAAAATTATGGGGGGGGGGACCCATGGCTGACACATTTATGTATTCATATGAGTGAACAATATCTTCTTTAACTTAGTCAATAAAATAAAACATTTCTCCCTCTTAAACTGCTTTAGGGGAAAACTTAAGGTTCAAATGGTCTCTCTGGGGTAGGGGGGTAAAGTTATCCCTTTTTGTTAGTATTAAACATTTGTGTCATTATTAAAACTAGTCTCATTACCTTCCATTGGCAACATACATCAGTGTCTCGGATAATTAGGGATCTCTGCCTAATCTACTGGCCAAGCTATTCAGAAGACTAGCACTAATGGAAGCTTGTGTTTACTGCTAAGAAAAGTGAAAATTCATAGCTGTAAATAACTTTAAAATAACGATTTTAGTTCCATTAACAAAATAGAAGACATGTATTCTCTTCAATGGCAAAAATAAAGGGTAATGTTACCCAGTCAAGTTCAACTTATAGAGTTTTTAATTTAACTTCATGCACTAGCTGTTATGGTCTGAGATTTCTTTTTAGTTCAGAGTTTATTTATTCTTTTAATTTTTGACTATCATGATGGGTGTTGTAACCTTTTCACAATTTTTGGGGTCTTTTTAGTTAGTTCCCACCACACAAAATAATTATAGCTATTACAGCTCACCATATTTTTGCTTGCTAAATAAATGTAAATAAAAAGGTTAAAAACCCCCAACACAAACTAACCTTAGCTCTGATTGACTGATTAACCCTAACACTAGCTTATTATCTCTATAAGATAATAATTGCCGAAATGTCTTTAGCATTTTTTTATTCGAAAAAAAACAACAACAATTTTTGCAGATTCATTTTCAGGCCTTACTAAGTTTAATTAATGGATGGAAATTGTGGTTGGAAGATCGTATTGTGCCAATCTTCCAAGTGAGGGGGTCATATCTACCTTGAAAATCAGTATTCAAGATCCTGGGTTTTACTGCTAGTGGCAGATACATAACCATCTAACCCATGAAGCAAGCCCAGGTGGCCATAATAAAATCAATAGAACATACAAGGGTATCCCCAACCCAATAAAAAAAAAACAGTATTCAAATGTAGTGCGAGAACTGGACGTAGCTGCATATTATGCTGCCAGATGTCATGAGTCTACACTATTCTGAGCCACTCTGTAACATGGCTTGATTCTGGATTGTCTGTTTTGTTTTTTCTGGTGTTTGCAAGCACGTCTGACAATTTTCGCAATGGCTGATAAAAAAGAACAGTGTGTTTGAAATTTTGTTTTCTTCAGATGCTGCTGAAACTGTTTGATGCTTTGAGAATCTTTTTTAAGGAACAAGCTTTAGGTAAAACACAAGTGTACAAGTGGTATTCTCGTTTCAAATGTGGTGAAATGTCATTTGAAGACCAACTACGATCTAGTAAAACACCCGCAACCTCCTACCCATATCCCAAGGAGGAGATACCGAATGATAATAACAGAAAATTAAGATATGAACAAAAGAAGAAATTACATGCCGAGAAAAAAAAAATCATTTCCTCATAGGCCAGGAGGCGCCATCATGAGGTGTCGAAAAAGAAATAAAGCTAGTATTATATAAAAAGGAAATTACGTAAACCTTTTGTTTAGAACTCGAAAGGGAAATAATTGATTGAAGCTACCTGAGTCACTGAGTACAGGATCCGCTTGCACCCGGCAGTGTCTTTATAAACTGTACTCCGAGATTGAGAGTCAGTCGGTGGGAGAGATGGGGAAAGCAGTTAATCTCTGAACTAGAGACCAGCCATCCCACGATTGATACGTGTTTCCGGATTGTGGCCATTTTCTTTGTCTGGAATCTTTATATAAACACCCTATTTCCATAAGCTCGGTAGTCACTAGAGTACAACTTAGTCATTGAGTCGTCCCTGTAGCCGATTCAATACATGATGTTTCAGGTGTTGCTCGCTAATTATTGAAACAATGCCGCTAATTCAGCCAGTTTGGATGGGTGTTCAAAAAAAGTAATTAGGCCGGGGACCAGCAGGGCCTACCGTGCACCCCCCCCCCAATGATTCTACATTTAGGGTACCAAAATGTTCCTTAGGATGTCCTCTTTCAGAAAAAAGATGTTCCCGAGAAAAAAGTTGGGAAGAACTACCTCATTTGCATAAAACAAAATGTCCGCCAGTACACACCAAAAAAGACAAAATTTCATATCTCGTCTCCCAGTTGACATATCTTTAAAAGGCTAAATCATGGTTTTCAAACATGAGGAATTCAAAAATCCACGTTATTTTACCATAAAATTAATTTATAGGTATTTCAGGATTTTACAAGGAAATGTCAAGTATACTTTATAGGCAAAATTGTGGATCTAATTTAATGAGAAGATATATACATATATATCAATCTTTGGAAAGAGAATTTCCTTGGCTTTCCAACGGTGTATGTGCCCAATATGTATCTGTTGGGCTTAAAAGTCACAGCCCAAAACATGCTGCTAGGTATTTAGCGTTTTACAGGGAAATTTTAACTTTATAGTCCACATTCTATGGATTGTGGATTTAATTCTTGATGGGGATATATACATATATATACATACCATTATAAAGAGAATTTCATCAGCTATCCAGCAGTGTATGTCCACAATTTGTATTTGTTGGGCTTAAAAGGTTACGTCCCCATAAATGAAGCAAGGTTTTCAGCATCTTGCGTGAAGATTTCAAGTACACAGTTCAAAGTCATGGTTGTGGAGGTATATTAGAAAGAGAAATCCTTCAGCTCTTCAATGGTATATCTTGTCAATCTGTATCTCTTGGGCTTAAAGAGTTACAGCCGAAAACGTGAACTGTGTACTTAAAATGCTGAATACTAACTTCACGTTTTGGACTGTAACTCTTTAAGCCCACTAAATACAAACATACACCGTTGGGAAGCTGATAAAATTCCCTTTCGATCGAACCCGTTAGCTTCCAAGGTGGACGCGGGTTCGATCCCCGCACGAAGTTCGTTTCTTTATTCACATTCACATTTACGATTTAGGCCGCTCGTTTAGCAGTCGCTCACACCGGGCAAATATAGGCTCTCACTAATAAGTGTCATTATAATTATCATATTCTGTCGATTGGATATAAAATGAAACATCATTTGATTTCATACTGTCGACATAAGAGAGCCGCATTATATTCGTGACTAAAATCAGAACATGAGAATGGAGAAGCCAACAAAGTGTAGGATAAAAGACTCCTGTCATATGTATGTATGTATGTATACATCCCCTTCAAGAATTAAATCCACAATTTTGCCTAATAAGGTAAAATAACGTGGATTTTTGAATTCCTCATGTCTGAAACCCATGATTTAGCCTTTTAAAGTAATCAGATATCTCAACTGGGAGACGAGATATGAAATTCTGTCTTTTTTGGTGTGTGCTGGTGGCCGTTTTGTTTTATGCAAATGAGGTAGTTCTTCCCAACTTTTTTCTTGGGAACACCTTTTTCTGAAAGAGGACATCCTAAGGAACATTTTGGTACCGTAAATGTAGAATCATTGGGGGGTGGGGTGCACGGTTTTTACTCCTTTTTGACACTCTTTTTCCAGCTTATTATTTCGCCTACTTATTGTAGGTATGAACAAAAATGTTCACCGGGAAATCGACACCCAATTTTAAAAACGTAATTAAATTTTTTTTTTTAAATTTGTTCTTTAATTATAACGTAGATTTGGAATCTTATAAAGTCAATATTTACTTAAATTGGCAATACATCGATAATTACGCCATACTGATGATGGCTAATTAAAAATGACATAAAATTTAACTCTGTAGTTAAAAATATACCAAAAATAAATTAATCATTAGATAAAGATAATTTGTGGAAAAACAGATAGTTTGATAATTGCTCAACTAAACTGCTCAAAAAATTTAATACTTTTTGCTAAAAAAACAAAACAATAAATAATACATTTTGAACACTTTATCAATCAGCACGCTTCAACGTTATCGCATGATCTTTCTATATTGACAGCTATACATGTACTGGCCGGATGGCGGACCGTAAACGAAACAATCATTGTTTGCTTTGAACAATAATTTATTTAAGCGAAATAATCACTGTTGTTTTCTTTCAAACATCTGTTATTTTTACACTTTACCTCTCCCTTTTCCTTCAATTTACTGGTATAAAACGAAAGATCCCTGTATTTTTTAATTGATGATGATCATAAAAAATGGAGAACATTATTGCTTTCGCAAGCTTCATTATGCAATTCTGGAATAGCTACGCTACAAAGACATTGTAAATCAAAAGAACTACAATTGAGGTGGGGCAACGAGGAAGCAAACCCGGTAAATATTTTTTCGATATCACTATATTTGATTATTTAGCATTGATATTTTATTTTAAAATAAATTTCAGTCGAATCACGATTGAGAAAGAATAAAAAATATACATTAAAAAAAATATTGAATTAATCTAAATAATTGATAAAAAAATCTTTTTTTTTACAATATACAGTGAATTTCTTTTTCTTTTTTTTCAGACAAAAAGTCTAAATCATAATTAATCAAATAAAACTAAAAAGTTGCCAAGAAGAAAACAATTTTACTTAATTTTCCTGTTTTTTAAATCCCAAAGTAAGAGCTCCGTTCAAGCAGTACCGGAATTCTTTTCAAAAAAAGGTAAACATAATTCATTTTTCAAGGGATTTATCTGTAAAATGTGTAAAAAATTAATGAAAGCACGAATGTATAGATACAATGAATAATTAAATTAATAAAGAAAACTGTTCTTCATATGATTAGATTTTTCTCCAATCTTTCTTTATTATTAATAATGACACAAAGATTTTGACAATAAAAATTATTTTTCATAAAAGTTTGAGGCCTTTTTTCTGAGGTGTCGGTTTCATGCCGACAATTTTTGTTCATTGCTTCTTTCTTTCTTGTTTCCTTCTTTCTATCCTTCGACATTTTCCTTCTTTCTTCTTGGCGCTCTTTCTTTCTTTCTTGTCTCAGCTCTTCCTTTCTTTTTTTTCTTTCCTTCATCTCTCATTTCCTTTTGATTTCTGTCTCCCTTTCTCTTTTCCAATTATGCAAATTTGTGTAAAACTTGTATTCCTATGTATCTACATACAGATATATGTATGTATATTTCAGGGTTAGTACTTGTAGACGGAGACAGTAAGGAGATATACGTCGAAATAAAGAAATTGATAAGTCAATAAATAAAATAAAGCTGGTTTTGTTGGCAAAATGTTGAAACAGTTTGTCCATATTGGCCTTCTCTACGAAACGACCTTTTCTGTGAAAGTTTGCAGACGGGTTCCCTCCCGTCCATCCCCTCCGTCAGGGTTTCCACTCTGCTGATCAGGCCGCCGAGCCGGCTGGGTGGGGGTCATAAAGAGAACCTGTGTGTGCATCATGAAGCTCATCAGGACCATGTGCGTCCTTATCAGGGACGGGGCGGCCGACACACACAGAGAATCATTTGATTTTCTTTTTTTAAAACTAAGCAGCATTGGGTTTTAAAGAAACACTTGTCCACTGCCATATACACGAATAGAAAATGCCAAGTGTTTGTTTTCTGTTGGAGAGGTTTGCTTATTTATTCATATTGCTGGTTCTCTGGGGAGAATGAATATATATATCATCATCATCCGTCATAAGTCCACTGCTAGACAAAGGCCTTTCCCCCTCTCCTTCCATGACAACCTCGATTGTGCTAACCTTTGCCACGTCTTACCGGCAAGCTTTTCTATCTCATCCCTCCATCTTATGTCTGGTCTTTTCCTACTGCATTTACTGCCCCCATGGGCACCAATCCGTGATTCTTTTGCCCCATCTATTGTCATCTCTTTTTGCTAGGTGACCAGCCCATCTCCATTTTTGCTGCTTAATTATTTGTATAATATCCTTCACTCTAGTCCTCCCTCTGATCTACGTTGATCTTTTTCTATTCCTAGTATTCCATGTTTCGTATCCGTAAGTCATGGCTGGTATTATGCAACCACTGTATACTTTACAGTTTAAGTATATTGGCAAGGTGTTCTTCAGAATTTCTCTATTCATACCGAATGCTTTCCAACCTATTATGCGTCGTTTTATTTCGCTGTCATGGTCTTTCTCTAGCTTTATTACCTGTCCTAGGTAGATGTATTCATCAACCCCTTCTAGAGCCTCTCCCTCTATCTTTATGATCTTTTTGGGGACTTTATCATTGAACATTACTTTTGTCTTTGTTCTGTTCATCTTTAAGCCTACTTTTTTACTTTCCCTATTTAGATCTGTCAACGTGTTTTGTAATTCTTCGGATGCTTCTGACATGAAAACATCATTGGTAAATCACATGTTTATTCCCATTCCCTCCCAACCAGTTTTCTGAAAGATGCTTTCAAGGCCCACTGTAAATAGTTTAGGTGATATTGTGTCCCCTTGTCTTACTCCTTTTGCTATCTTTATCTTGTTTGTATCTTTATGTAGTCTAATTATTGCTGTGCCATTTTCTTATATGTTTTAGATGATTTGTATGTAATTCTTGTTAACACCTTGTTCTCGCATTGAGTTGAAGACTGCCATGTGTTCTACGGAGTCAAATGCTTTCTACAAAGGCCAAACAGGGTGGTTTGTTGTATTCTAAGATATAGCAGAGCAATTTTCTGCAGCCTGCTTGCTCGCATGGTTGATTTTCATCTAGAGTGCCTTTTAGTCTGTTTGTGATTATTTTTGTATGTTAGGTAATAGTGTAATAGGGCGGTGGTTGCCAAGATCATGCTTATCTCCTTCCTTGTGGAGTAGGATCTACTATTTCTAGACAGACATTTTTAGGAACTTTTCTTTCTCTTATGCATTGTGTGAATAGCTATGCTAGTCCTTTGTGCAAGATCTCTTGCATCTTTTAGAAGGTCTGTTGTTATGCCATCCTTGTCTGGAGCTTTATCAAGTTTCATATTTCGTAATGCAAACACTACTTCATCTACTGTTATGTCTGGGATATCACTAGTATCTATAGGTTTATTAGTTTGTAATATTTCTATTTTTGAAGTGTACACATTTTCAGTTACTTTTGACAACTTATCCCTATTCTTGATAATTTTGCCATTTTTATCCTTTAGTGTAAGCTTCTGTTGCTTGCTGGTAGGGTCTGTGGATCAGGCATGTTTTAAATTCTTCCCTGTTCTGATAGCCTCTACTATCCTTTTCGTGTTTTTTTCTTCTCATTTTTTGTTTATTAATTTGTTAAGTTCTACTTTTTTGTTTTCATCTTCTTTAGTTTTTATCTCCATATTTCTCCTCTTTTTAATTAGTTTTAATGTTGTTTTAGAGTATTTCCCTGTGTTATTGTTTACGTTTGCATTGCCTACCATCTGCTGCTTCCTTAATTATATCAGTCAGACTATTACTCTTTTCCTCTATGTCACTGTCCCTATTGCACAAGGCCTGAAATCTGTTCTCCATCGCTACTCTAAAGTTGCTAATGTTCTCTATCTCTATCTTATTAGGGCATTTCTTCTTAAGAATAATTTTATTCCTTTCAGCTTTAAAGTTAAATTTAGTTCTGCACACCACCATTTGGTTGCTTCCTATGTCTACTTTGTTTATAACGTCTTTAATGTTATTGATCTTGTCAGCTATTATGAAGTTAATTTCGTTTTTTGTTATACCATTTGGGCTTTTCCAAGTCTATTTACAACAGCTATCTTTAATCCATATCTCTCTCTGAGATTTACTAGCATGTCACCTCTCTTGTTTCTCTGGCCTGTTCCATACTTTCCTACAGTAGATTCCCCAACCTTTCCTTTACCTACTTTAGCATTAAAGTTTTGTGAAGTTAGTCTTCTCTCTGTCTATTATCTTACTGATGTCATCATAGAACACTTCAATCTCCTGGTCAAAATTTTTCGAAGTTGGCACATAAACTTGGGTTACCTTTAGTGTGTATCTTTTGCTTAGTCTAACTATTATCCAAGCTATTCTGTCTGATATGCTGTCAAAACTTATAACATTGCCTGCCATGTTACTATTGACTAAGAATCCTACGCCACTGAATTTGTTCTCCTCGCTCCCTTTATAATAAAATAGATGGTTACTTACCTTGAGCTTTAGAAGGTTTTCTCCTTTTCTGTGGGTTTCACTTATACCTACAATGTGCCAGTTGATGTTATCTCATTCCATTAACAGTTGGTCTAGTCTGTGGTCTTCAGCTATGCCACAAATATTGTAGGTGTACATCTTCATGTTGTTTAATTTGTTTAATGTCCAAGACTTTGTCTTGCATGGACAGTGTCTGCTTGCATTCAAGGGAACATTGTCTGCAGCCAATGTGCCCTCGAATGCGAGCAGACACTCTCCAAGCAAAACAAAGTCTTGGACATTAAAGAACATGAAGATTATTACCAGCCATTATAAGTCTACTGTTGGACAAAGGTCTTTCCCATCTTCTTCCATGACGAGCATGATTTTGCTAAAGTCTGCCATATCTTATCATCAAACTTTTCTATCTAATCACTCCATCTTGTGTCTGGTCTTTTCCTACTGTGTTTACTGTCCCTGGGGCACCAATTGGTTAGCCTTTTGCTCCATCTGTTGTCCTTTCCTCTTACTAAGTGTCCTGCTCATCTCCATTGTTGCTGCTTAATTACTTATAGGATATACTTCGCCCTGGTCATCTCTCAGATCCAGGTTGATCTTTTTCTATTGCTAAGAGTTATAATCTAACATTGCTCTTTCCATTGCCCTCTGTGCAGTTCTGAGTTGGTTTTCAAGTGGTTTTGTAGGTTTCCATGTTTCTCACCTGTACATCATAGCTGGTATTATGCATTGATTGTATACTTTACGTTTTAAGCATATTGGCAATTTGCTTGTTCCTGTTGGATCATAGCCTATGTATATATTCACTGCTGATTGTTTTATCCGTTAAAAATGTTATTTTATTTTTGGGGAGGGGTTTGGCTCAATTTTGTTTTAAAAAAAATGTTTTTTCTTGTCTTTAAATACTAGATTGATTTTCTTAAAAGTTTTAAAATACTTTGCTTTTTTGTTATTAACAAACATCTTCAATTGTATTGCTTTGATTCCCTTTTTGTTGAATGTTATTTAAAATTGTTTTTTTTTTACGTACTTGCTTGGGTTTCTAGAGTTTATTTTTGTTTTTATATCAGTTTTATTCTAGCTTTTCTGTTTAATCTTTATTTACGGATCTTAATAATCAATAGCACTCTGTTCTCCTGAAAAACCCTATCGTCTCTAAGTGAACCAAAGTTCATAGCCAGAGTACATGTGGGTCTTTGGCTAATTAAAATGCTAGAATACTTTCAAAAATAGCATACACACACAGAGAGAGAGAGAGAGAGAGATTCCATTTCTCAGGAGAAGGATGCAAATAAGTGCAAAGATGATGGTTCACAATTTGAGATAGCAGTGATACACATTAAAGATAGAACAAGTTTTGACTGTAATCATACTATGGTGATTTTTCAGTCATGGGAAATTTGTCATTCAACTCTTAAAAAATACTATTACTCTATTTCCCTCACCCCACCCCCGTTTTGGCCAAGGGAAGCAATCCAACACAGATTTGCTGCTAGGAGATCATATGAAAATAGGGTTAAAGATGTTTGTCTTTTACAAAATGTTTGCAGCGAAGAAAAACTTTTAAAATATTTCTTTTCAAGCACCATCTTTTCATACTTTTCACTCTGGTAATTCAGTATTGGGACTGTTGAGTTTGCAACTGCAACAAGTCTAGCACAATTCCTGTTTCCTATTAAGTACTTCTCATTAATCATAACTTAGGAAAGAAGAAATAGTTGACATCAAGCCCAAAAGAGTTATTTAACTGGAAATACTATCCATTTAGAAGTAGTTAGTGGTAAAAATGTTTCAAGACAGGTTAATGGAAGGCTATAATATTTTCTAGACTTAGCACTATCGCAATACATCTGGCAATGAACAATGCTAAGATGGTTGATTAGTTACTGAAGGTGCCCCAATGGCATGATCTTATTATGATTAAAGTAGCAAAACTTTATGCAAAATTTGTGAACTGTAAAATACTGATTTGATTTAAAGAGAAAATATTAAATAATCAATTTCTTAATACAGGTCTGGTTAGCCACTCAATAGGAACTGTCACATGACCAACATTGGGGATGATCAATTAAAAAAAAGTCCTTGAGAATTAAGAATAATATAATTATGTAATTATATGCAACACTGTTACACAATGATTCTTTTAGACTGTCATCTTCATTTTGGTTGTTTTAATTGCAACATTTTGGAGGATGGATTGACGATACAGTGTATGAAATGTAGTCATAAAAACAACCAATGTGAGGATGTGAGTCTAACAAATTATTGTACAGGGTGATCACAAAGTCTTTGACTGATTTCAAATATCTAGCATAATTTTAAAGATATGATTGTACATAATCAGAGAAGGACTTTATGCTCACCATGTATAATACCAACACTGTGTCTAAGAAATTCAGAGACATTGGCTATGCCACTATTTAAAATTGTTGAATAACCTTTCTCTTTTGTGTATTATAAGAACATATGAACTACAAACATGCACTATAGAATTCTCTAGAATCCGACTACTTGTTAGTAAAAAAGATCTTCATATCCAAACTGAAAGGAAAAGTAAATTGGTCATCTCCTAATGTCTGCACCCTTCAATGTGCATTTTATTATTTACTATACATTTGATAGTTCATACAACATAAGTTCAAGTGGGAAAAAAAAATAACAAACCCACACTCTCTTTTGATATACAGGTTTCCCTTGCTATCCAAAGGTAGAGCGTGCCTATGAAACCTTTTGTAAGATATAGTGTTGTAATGGTATAAAGTAAAGAAGCAATTACCATTAATTTCTATGGGAAAAACTTCCCCCAGAACCCAAAATAATCTTCTATATCTGTCAGTTTTACACTAAGCGCAACACTCTTACAAGCTCTCTTAGACTTTTCTGATATCTTAAGACACATCTTGCTAACCGATGCACAAAATAAATTGCAATAAAGCACAGATGCTCACAGACAGTTCAAAGGCATGGCAGCTTGAGGTCTTTTGTAAAAGTGCAATGGCATAAATCGAAGAGGAAGATTTTTATATAATACCTATGAAGCATCATCTTACAATTATTGACCTGTACTTGCTAGTAGGATATTTTCTTAGGGTTTGATTAATAGCCATTGAAGTGAGAAGATATTGAATGACAAGAGGCTTTTAAGAGTTGTTTGTTATCAACAAGGTTAACTTTTGGCTTTTGAGTAAAATGAGACCCTGGATCTGACCAAACAGAAGTCAAAGGTTATATGAACCAAGGTTGTAAATCAAGCAGCACTCGGATGAAAAGCTAGCATAGGGAGATGGGGAAAAGTGCAGACAGGCCTCAGATAAATAGATAGGAAGATGAATGCGTGAAGAGACTTTTATAGAATAACATAAATCACAGAACTAAAATTTGGCAAACAAATTTGGCAGAGCTGAGCAGCATAACAGACTTAATCAGAAAGCTGTGTATGAAATTGTTAGATGCGACTGGCACTTTTATTGTTTCTGTTGCATCTCTGTCCAGTCTTGAATTATTTGTTGGGGTTGGGTTTTCTAATATGTTGATTGAGATGACCACAGCTTCGTTCTCTATTGCAGTGGTTCTCAAACTTTATTGTATGACAACACACTAAGAAATATATTTGACTTATGTAGCAGCACACCAAGTGTAAAAATGAAATGAATTAGACAAAAGCATTTCACTAGTCTATGATTGGAACTTTTATATCAGCATACTGACATACATACTCATCACCCCATTTTCCTTTCATTTGTCATTTAAAAAGATTCAGATCTCACAAATTCTAGTGATAAAACCACTAGATTGGCAACTATTGGCACAAACATAATACTCTAACTGGTTCAAGTTCAAGGCTTGAAGTACATTTTCTTATTTGGAAAAATGTATGCAGTGCACTTGGGCAGTGGCATAGCTAGAGATAGCCAGAGATTTGGGGGCCTGGCTCCCTGAGGGGCCCCCCCTACAACATTTTGTGAGATTTGATAAAAAAGAAAAGTTGCAATAAATAAACTACCACTTAATTGGTGAAAATCAACCCCAAAGGCTGAATTATTATTTTGCAGTTCATGTATGTGCAAATATAACTTTGTTATTGTATAATGTCAGTAGAAATGCAATACTTTTGGGGAGACTCCTCCATTGGGGGCCTGAGAGCATGTTCAAATAGGCCCCTCCCTCAGCTACACCCTTGCACTTGGGAGATAGTTGCGGCACACTATTGTGCCACAGCATACAGTTTGAGAACAACTGCATTCTCTTTACTTTGAATTCAAATGACTGTTAAATATGATACAAACTATGTGTGATGCACAAGCATCCGATTTGTGTGTTGGCCCTACATCTACCACCCTATCCTGTAGATCCATTCAAACTCATATTAATGAATATAGGACTGTTAGGCACTAATTTTTCTACTAGTATATGCCAAATACTCATTAACAATAAACATATAAAATAAACTTATACTATACATCATTACACAATATTTAAATTACACACACAGACAGTCACAGTGTGTCTTTTAAAAGTGCATACATACTTTATCAGACATTTTTAGCATTGTGACTGCGTATCATTTAAATGTGGTTCAGAGTTAAATCTGGATGAATAGACAAACTGTGTTGATTATATCAGAATTTCAGTTCACACACCAAAAAGTTTGATGTGTAAATGTTCATTCTATGTTTGTAGGGAGCAGTTACTATTACAAGCCCTGATCAGCTTCTCAGACTTTGCCGAATTTTATTTTCATTTTTTAATTCTTTAATTCTTTTTACTGTGTGGCTGAAGTAGTTACATATTTCCCACCAGTGCCAGCGGTCAGCGTTT
Source organism: Architeuthis dux (assembly GCA_006491835.1). Classification (NCBI taxonomy): domain Eukaryota; kingdom Metazoa; phylum Mollusca; class Cephalopoda; order Oegopsida; family Architeuthidae; genus Architeuthis; species Architeuthis dux. Next base: position 437,382 of record VCCN01006457.1, on the reverse strand, counting down.
GAACTGAGATTTAAAAAAATATCTGGTATTTCTAATGCTGATTTTTGGGGTGGGAGGGGGCATGCCCAACCTTTTAGAAGATTGGTGTAACACAATACCTTCCATTTGGCCTAGTGCTTAACTAGATCATCTACCATAATGTGCTGGTCAGCAAGTTGATCTCACAGTCTCAATTTGCTTGTATAGTGAGTTTTATCCACATTTGGTACTCCACTGCTGTGGCCTTGAACCAGACTGAGCAAAGCTTAGAAAAGAACTTAAAATGCCTCACCATGAAGTAGTGGTCAACAAGCTCATCTCACAGACTATTATTACTGTAGTGAGTTTGATTCTCACTGTGTGCCCTACACTTATGGTCTTGTACTAGACAAAGCTATGCACATGAACACGAGGTATAGAGTGACAGCAAAGTAGACCATGTAATAGTGTTGTGAGTTTAATCCTCACAGGGTGTTCTTTTCTTGTGGACTTGCGCCAGACACACACACACACACACACACAAATATATATATATATATACCAACAGGAGTCCCCGGCATCACCTAGGGCAAAATACCGGAGAGGTAACATTAACTGCAGCACAATAATCATGTACATAAACTAATCTGATTTTGTCTCATAGCTAATGAACATCTATATTAGTTCTGAGTGAAAAAAAAAGCAGTTTGTTAAAAAATCGTGGTGTAAACAGTTAGGGAAACAGGTCTGGTTAGTTACTCAATAGAAATGACCAATGTCTTTTGGCAGCATGCTGTGTTGGGGTTGATCAATTAAAACATTTCTAATTCTAATAGTGTCCTTACCCACTGCTAGGTTGGACTTTTCTTCTGTCAACTTAATATCCTATTCATCGTATGTAAAAAGATTAATGTTATATCAGAAAACAAATATACATGTTCAGAGTGTGAAACACAATACTATAGCCAACAAAAAGAATCATTATTATTAATTTTGACTACTATTTCCCTTCATCTTAATTTTTTAGTTGCTTTTTATCACAAATAATAAAAGATAACAAAATGAATGTTCTATGAAGGTATGGAAATACAATAAAAGGATCATTGATTTTAAGAATTGTTTGGTCTATTCAGACTGTATAGAGGGAATTATTGCTTCTGTTCATAATTGAATGAGAGACAAAGCAGCAGGTGAGCAAATAACAACTACATTTCTTCCTGATTTGCAATCACTGAATCTATTTTTCAATCTAAATCTTATCTTGTCTGTTTGGTTTTCATCAATTTATTGTTTGGCCATTTTGCATCTGTCAATATTCCAGTTGGCTGCTTCCCATGTTTTGCTATGTGATGATAATGACAAAATAATATGGTCTTTTGGAATGCTAAGTATTACATTGTACCACTGGAAATGTTGAATTTTGTCAGGGAAATATGCATTTAATATTATCTTAAAATATCCATTTTTCATCACAAGAAAAGACACATCTCAGAAATGGGTCATTATTGTTGTAAGCTGTGATGAGGACATCTCAAAATGATGCATTTTCTGTCAATTCATGTGGAATCCATTTGTCCAATTCTTTCCACATATCCTATCACAGCTAAATGATGAGAATCTATCATAAGGGAGTCCAAGGTTTGCTAAAAGAGCTTGAATTGTTATTCTAGGGTTATCGTTCAAAGTTTTCTCAATTATTCATCAGCGATGAAGTTTGTGAGCTTTCCTCAAGACTCATTTTGAATACAAGCTTCCCCTGATATAACGCAGTTTATTATAGCATGGTTCGCGATATAAGGTGGGTGGTTGTTGGACCCCAACATTTTTACCTATATTATCGCCCACTCGTCCCAAAAAACGTGAATAAAAGATAATTTCCCTTTGAACCTGTGAGCCCAATATTAAATGTATATATTTCATTAAGAAATATATTTGACTTACAAATCAACTGTAAAGATGAATTAATTAGACAAAAACATTTCAGTAGTTAATGAACAAAACATTTTTTTAAAATTATTTTTTTACCCTTCTCCCCTCAAGAGCTCAGATACAGGGTTTCCAAAGGTGCAAGGGTTAAGTCATTGATGTCAATATGTAAATATTTTGTTTTTAAATACTGAAATTTGGTATACTTTGTAATATAGTTATTTTGATGGTATTATTTGATAAAAAAACAAACATTAAAGAATGCTTAGTTTTTATACGATAAACAATATTCGCCATCTTTCATCTACCATCCACCCTTGAATATCACCCATCTTTCATCTACCATCCACCCTTGAATATCACCCATACCCACCTTGCAGTTATTGCGGCTCATATAACGTGGTTAGCTTTCTTGGACCCCAACACTGATATTCTAATCTCTAGACGGTAATTTCTGAAACCACAATTTTCTTGTTAGTTAGTAAACTGTTCCTTCTTCAAATGTCAAATATGTAGATGTTTTTCCCTCCTTCAGTTGCATTGTGTCCAAATTTAACCTCATACAAAAACAGTAGTGCTTGCTCCACAGCCAATATATTTGCATAGATGAAAAAATAAAGTTTATACTATAAAATGCACACCTACTTAAATCCATCTTGAATTGTCTTGAATCTAATAATTCATATGGTACAACATAATATGAGGTCTGTCTGGAAAGTATCCATCCATTTTGAATATCTCAAGAAGTGATTGCACAGCCTTAATGTAACTTGGCAACCAATCAGAGGCGACTTTAATACACATGCATGAACATAAACTCTCTCGTTGTGTTACTCAGTCGGCAGTGAGACACCATTGAGTGAGCATGTGTACTGTGTGACCGTTGCATTCACAATGACCGAGCCTGCCCATTCATCATGTCTCATTGTCTCATGCAGGGTTTTTGGCAAAATATCGCATCACCTAGGTCTGTCAGAGGCCCCCCCACACACACACTGCAGATTTGGCTCCCTGTGACTTCTGGTTTTTTCGCCATTTAAAAGGGAGGAGATTTCAGACTGTGGACGAGATTAAGGAAAATGTGACAAGGCAGCTGAGGAAAAGACTTTGCAGACTGCTCTGAAAAGTGTGTGAGTTTCCAAGGAGAGTACTTTGAACAGGACTAATTCCCCTAGGTAGGCTATTTTTTCGTTTATATGAAATGGCTCAATACTTTCTGGACATTCCTCATAAGCTTTTTCATGTCAGTTACAAGTCTAAGTAAGTGTAAATTGAAAGTGAATGATTATTATACATTTACTAACATTGTCTCCAACAGTTCAAATGATCTGTATAAAATATAGCAATTTAAAAAAATTCTCCATGAAATACTCTTAACATTAAATAACTCTAATCACACAGACTTTGATAATTTAGAGAACCCTTAGATAATCATACCAAAGTTTTAGAAGCAAAAAAAACAATTTGTGTATATCTCAAGACTTCAATTTAAAAATATTAATTCATTTCAAAAGTACAATTTTCAATTTTCATTTTCCTTTTAATAGACCACGGCCTGGTGAAGATGGAGGTAAGTACCACCCGAGGCCGGAGAAATTGGGGTTAGCATTTTTAAATAGGTATACATGTGGGTATTCTCTATAAATAGGGTACCAAAATGTTACTTAAGATGTTCCAAAGAAAAGAGTTGGGAAGAACTACCCCATTTGCATAAAACAAAGCATTTTTTGAGAAGATTTTGATTATACAGTCAGTTTCTTCAGATGGTGGACATTATTCCTGATGGGTATCGTTATGCGAAGATAGGTATGTAGCATTTTTCTTCCGACCTACAAGAGATACATTCTTGCAAGATACACCATTGTAAAGATTTTATCAGTTTTCCAATGATGTATCTTGCAAGACATATCTGTTGTACATGAGAAGTTACAGCGAAAATTGTGAAGATAGGTACGTAGCATTTTTCAAGAATGCTACATAGCTATCTTCATGATTTTGGCTGCAACTTCCCATGCAAGATATATTGCTGGAAAGCTGATCAAATCTTCTTTCTAACGATACCCATATGTTTATACTTCCATCAAGAATAATGTCCACAATCCGAAGAAAAATGCTACATACCTATCTTCACATTTTTGGGTGTAACTTCCGATGTACAAGAGATACCTATCTTCACAATTTTGGCTGTATCATACGGAGCACAAGAGATACAGTGTTCAAAGATACACCATTAAAAAGCTGATAAAATTCTCTTTCCAACGGTATCCATATGTATATACCTCCCATGAGGGATTCATTACACAATCCAAAGAAATAGGACTGTGTACTTAAAATTTTCTTGAAAAATGCTAAATACCTATCTTCACGGTTTTTGCTATAACTTCTGACGAGATTCTCTTTCTAACGATCCCCATCAGGAATAATGTCCATCATCTGAAGAAACTGACTGCATACTTTTTTCTTGGGAACATCTTTTTTCTGAAAGAGGACACCCTAAGGAACATTTTGGTACCCTATTTATAGAGTTCTGGGGGTGGTGGATGCACATGGGGTCCTGTTTGGCCCAGACTATTTTACCTAATAGTATGACACCATCACGTTATTTACCATCACATTTCTGAATACCCACATGTATACCTATTTGAAAATGCTAATCCCAATTTCCCAGGCCTTGGGTGGTACTTACTTCCACCAGACCCAGGTATATAAATAGTAGTCTTATTTTATCAATTATTGACACATTTCATTCCATTTCTGTTTCTCAAAATACCCAGATTGTTATTTTATGATCATTAAGTAAGCAGTGTGGATCGGAAATAAAGAATAAGCCTCTTGTGACAAATGCTTCATCTAAGCCTATTACATCTAATACAACTAGTGTAAATAATAAACAAAGCAATAGTTCTACTTGTTTGTTAAAAAACAAAACAGTAAGATTTCAGAAAGGTTTGAAATTATATGTTTGTGGAGAAGCCAAATGAGGGAGAGGTAATGTCTGCTTGCCTTTGGCTGCAAGGAAAGGCTATATGGAGACATAAGGGGATATTTCTGTTGAATGCTTAACTGAGCACATCATTTGGTTTTGATAATAGCTAATCGGAAGAGGCAGAGATGGTCAAACAACCGTTTGCAAGATACATAAGATTTTTGAGTTCATCTGGTATAGCTTTCAAGATATATTTGGCGCACTTCCTGCTGTCATTTTACTTTAGTTACTGCAATCAAAATACAAGGCCCAACAGTCATATTAACTCAGTTATTTGATTTGTATTGTCTACGCATTGTATCTATATATTATAGTAAATATTCTAGGCCATCTCCCCAATTAATTGGGATGCTTTTGTTTTTAGATGGGAAATATTTGTGCACATAAAATATAAATTGAAGTTGTTTTGTGTGTGT
>VCCN01006457.1:399109-415451 GCA_006491835.1 Architeuthis dux | reverse complement strand
ATACCATTATATATAAATAACAATATTATTAATTCTAAGTACTAACCCCTTCAATAACTTCATTCTTGTCCATCAGTTGTTCAATATTTTGTCTGTTTTTGTTAATTTTACCCACAAATGATTTTTGTATATGTTAAAGTTTTTATATCAAGTTTTTTTGTATTCACTGCTGTTCAGTTGTAAATTAGCCTAAATCCTAAAAGTACACTAAACTACTTGCGCTATGTGCATATTGGCTACAGTAGGCTTCTTAGCCAAAGGCATGAAAGCCTTCTTTGAGATCTTTAAATATGTAGGTTCCACACCACGCATCACTATAAGACACTTTTTGGTTGGTCATCGGTCCCTAATGTGTTAAATATCAATTTTCTCAGGTGTATCATGTGGGATTGATATGAAATTTGGCCCAGACCATCCTCATCTTCTCCTTGCTACTACTATCACGGATGGTGGACGCATCATGAACTTACTGTTCTTGTTTATTAATATTGCATTTTCTTGTAATGTTGAACCATGACTGTTTATGATTCTAATCTGTATTATTTATGTACTTGGTATTTAGACTGTAGAAGTTTAATAATCTGAAATAAAACCTCCAAAAATTAAATAGAAACAGTGTAGGAGCAAATTATTAGAATAATCAAAAAGTGCCAAATAGACCCACCTAACAACAATATTAATAATAATAAAAACTAGTGAACATAAAATTACTAAATTTGCACTGAATACTCTCAAGAGGTATAGTCAAATATAAAAATATAAATGTTTAGAGCCAGTAGTTTTTTCTCCACAGACCTTCATCATCATCATCATCATCATCATCATCATCATCATCACAATCAGCCGTTATAAGTCCACTGCTGGACAAAGGCCTTTCCCATCTCCTTCCATGACAATGAAGCTAACATGTGCCACGTCTTACCAGCAAACTTTTGTATCTTGTTCCTTCATCTTGTGTCTGGTCTTTTCCTACTGCATTTACTGTCTATTGTCATTTCTTCTTGCTAGGTGACCAGTCCATCTCCATTTTTGCTGTTTAATTATTTGTATAATATCCTTCACTCTAGTCCTCCCTCTGATCCATGTTGATCTTTTTCTATCTCTTAGAGTTATCCCTAGCATTGTTCTTTCCATGGCTCTCTGTGCTATTCTGAGTTGGTTTTCATTTCATTTTGTTAATTTCCATGTTTCGCATCCGTATGTCATGGCTGGTATATATGAGGCCGTTGTATACTTTACATTTTAAGCACATTGGCAATTGGCAAGGTGCTCTTCAGAATGTCTCTATTCATGCGTTGTTTTATTTCGCAATAATGGTCTTTCTTTAGCTTTATTACCTGTTCTAGGTAGATGTATTCATCAACCTCTTCTAGAGTCTCTCCTATCTTTATGACCTTTTTGGGGACTTTATCGTTGAACATTACTTTTGTCTTTGTTCTGTTCATCTTTAAGCCTACTTTTTTACTTTCCCTATTTAGATCAGTTAACATGTTTTGTAATTCTTCAGATGCTTCCAATGTCATGGAAATGTCATCGGCGAATCTTAAGTGACTTAAGTATTCTCCATCTATGTTTATCCCATCTCCTCTCAGTCAGTTTTCCGAAAGATGTTTTCAAGGCTCGCTGTAAATAGTTTAGGTGATATTGTATCCCCTTGTCTTACTCCTTTGGCTATCTTTATCTTGTTTGTATCTTTATGTAATCTAATTATTGCAGTGCTATTTTTGTATATGTTTTGTATGTAATTCTCGTTAACACTTTGTTCTCGCATTGCATTGAAGACTGCTGTGTGTCCTACCGAGTCAAATGCTTTCTCATAATCTACAAAAGCCAAACAGAGTGGTTTGTTGTATTCTAAAGTAAATGCAATAACTAGAACTCAAAATATAACCAAGACGGTTGTGATTTGGGTATCCTTTCCTATGTGAAAGTCTAATGATGAAAAGAAGAACAAAAAAGGCTAGAAGGAGTGATAAGTCGTTTTGTTACTCAACACTTAATTACTTCTTTTCAAGGAAGCATTTCTGGTATTTGTGGCGCTTAGAAAGTAACGCAAACTTTTCATCACTTTTTTGAGGGGGTATTTATATGGCCGTTCATTGAGTTCAGAATGGTCTCAATATTCCTAATGCCTGCCATGCTGTAACAGATTGCACTCAAAATCTTAGTATTTATGCATGACTAAGAAGTAAACAAGGAATAAATCCCTTAAATAGCAGGAAGATGACTGGGTGGGTTGATGGTTATGACAATTTCACACACACACACATAGCCATATTGTCAGACGACTCCACCTTAAGGGGCAGTAGACCCCTACATCCTGCCCGGGCGTCTACTTCAGCGGTGTGTCTCAGTCCTGCACTTCAATATATATATCTGCACAGGCTGCCAAAGTGCACACGTCCTGTGGTTCACCTACTCAGGTCAGCCATTCCATTGGAATACTCCCACAGAGGGGCGGCAGACCCCCATAGTTAGTTTGCATCTACCAGGAGAAGGATTTTCCTGTCAAACCTACGACCTTGGAGCCTTGCTGCTGGTGGACCATAGCACTCAAACCCTTGGTTTAAAGGGTGGGGTCGGCTGTGCGCACATTGCACTTAACCTTAAAACTCCATTGCACAGATATTAGGGCTATTCACGTTCAGGCCCCGCCAACTTAGGACCTGAAAAGATGTGGAAAACCCTTCCCAATCTCCATTTGCAGAGCCAAGTCATTCATATCTATATCTATATATATAGTAGCAAGCAAAAGTGTTCAACGCCCTTGGAATATTTCATATTTTCTTGCATTACAACCTGTAATCTAAATGGATTTTTTAAAACGATTATGCCATGGACCTACACAAAATAGTCAAAATTGGTGAGGTGAAACTTTTGAAAAATCTTGTTTTAAATTTTTTTAAATAATAAAAACGGGAAAGTGTTGCGTGCATAAGCATTTGACCCGTTTGCTATAAAACCCCTAAATAAGATCAAATGCAAGAAATAATCTTCCCAAGTCATAATTAGTTAAATAAAGTCCACCTGTGTGCAATCTGAATGTCACATGATCTCAGAATATATACACCTGCTTTGAAAGGTGCAAGAGTCAGCAACACTACTAAGCGTTGGGCACCACCAAGCAAGTGCCATCATGAAGACCAAAGAACTCTCCAAATGGGTCAGGGACAAAGTTGTGGAGAAGCATAGATCAGAATTGGATCATAGAAAATAATCCCAAACTTTGAACATCCCATGGAGCATTATTAAATCCATTATTACAAAATGGAAAGACTATGGCACAACAACAAACCTGCCAAGAGATGGCCGCTGACCAAAACTCACTGACCCAGTAAGGAGGGCATTAATCAGAGAGGCAACAAAGAGACCAAATATAACCCTAAAGGAGCTGGAAAGTTCCACTGTGGAGATTGGTGTACCTGTCTACAGTTGCAAAAGTATTCAACCACCTTGGCATTTTTCCTATTTTGTTGTATTACAATCTATAATGAAAATGGATTTTTTTTTAAATTTTATGTTGTGGACCTACACAAAATAATCCAAATTGGGGAATTTTTAAAAATAAAAACTTGTTTTAAAAAACTTTAGAGAATAAAAATCTGAAAAAGATTATTTTCCTTATTTTTTACCGTTTAATCATTCCAAATTAGATTTGATGACTTTTATCCACCAGGTCCACGACATAAAAACTTTTTAAAATCCATTTTCATTACAGGTTGTAATGCAAGATATCTTATGAGAAATTTATTTGTTCTGGAGCAGCTGACTAGATATCGCAAGAGAAATTTCTTCATTCCTGAAGTGGTTTTCTCTGTCCTGGGTCTTTTTACTATCACAGTGAATTGAATAGCGATTTGAGACAATTCGTTGGTGATGATGAATGCACTGAGCAGTTGGAGCCCTTTAGCCCTGTCAGACAGTCCATCTTGGGCTAGTACCCCAACCCAGTAAAAATCCACAATTACTATAATGATTGGGTCACCATGGATTGTTCGAGAAATTGATACAAAATCATTTCCTCATGTGTTGTGTGACATGAGAGCAACTGAGCTGAGCTTAGCAACATTCCATTGTAGAGTTGTTTGTTTTCTACCATGGCTATTAATATCTATTTGTCCAAGTGTGAGTTGAATGTAAGTCTCTATGGCCAGTAGTGGTCATTGGCTACTGTGACATTAATGTGCACCACTTACTCTTATGGCTGAAGGATACAACACTTGGGTGTAATTGTCTCACTTGACCTGCTACTAGGTGCCAAAACTTTTCTTCACAAAGCTTTCTGTCATAAACAACAACAATTTGGCATTCAGCCACTTGTCACACAACTTTTGTTTTATTCTTAATATTCCTCTCTATTGAAAGTATTTGGTGGTTCCAAAAGATAGAATAATAACATGTTTGAATGTTACAAAACTTAATTTATTTGTAAAGAGTATTCTAACAGTACAGCTGATCTGAGTCAAGACTCCAGTCCAGAACATTCTGCAGTAAGCAGATGCCAGAGCCAGCTATAGGGGCCAGCTGCCCCTTCAGAGGAGTATTCCAACTGTACAGCTGATCTGAGTCAAGACTCCAGTCCAGAACACTTCATAGTAAGCAGATGCCAGAGCCAGCTGTAGGGGTCTGCTGCCCCTTTATATACACACATATATATATATATATATCGTTGTGAAGCCAAGCCATTCACATATATATATATATATATATATATATATACTAGTATATACACATAAAAAATGATGGGGTTATTTATGTATGGATCGGCACTAAGGAGCCTAAACCTATTTTATTAGGTAATTTATTTCTAATAATTCAAGTATTCTAATTAATAATTATTTTTTAAAGTCTCTACTCAACTCAAGCTTTTTTAAAGGGTGAACGGACATAGTCTTAAGACAAAATGTCACGTAAGAAAAGTCACCACTGATATTGTGCGGTATGAAAAAAAAAGTCATAGGAAGAAACTTTTTTTATTAAAAGTATAACTTATTTCATTACATGTCTGATCACACTTTAAATTAGTCACGGTTGTAAGTCAATTTGAACCCCTTGGCAGCCTCGGTAAATCGTCTGAGGTTATAGTCATGCTCTTCCTTACTCCTCCCACAAATTGTAATGTTGTCCAGGTAGGCCAACAAGTCTGACAGCCAGTTGTCAGTGATAAACCTGTCTATGCTGAAAAATGGGCAACACCATTGGTCACCCCAAACGGGAACCAGCGGAACTGGTACAGCTAGCCGCAAGCCTCAAAGGCAGTGTAAGGCTTGTCTTCATTGTGTATCGGGACCTGATGGTAGGCAGACTTGAGGTCTATGGTACTGAAGAATTGGTATTGTGCCACTGTGTATACCAGTTCGTCGATCCTTGTCAATGGGTTGGCATCCAACAGTATGAACCTCTTCACAGTCTGAGAGTAGTCGACCACCATTCGCCATGGGAAAGTGCTAGGCTCGATAATGCCTACCACTAGAAGGGGCTGCAGCACTGAAGATTATTTGAGACGCAGTATATGTCTCTGGACTCTTGGGCCTGCTTGAGAGCCTTTGCTTGGTCAAAGGCAGTGGAAAGATCGAGTCTTATTTTCAAGTAGCCGCTGACGAATAGTGTTAGACAAGAGTGCACTTATGAAGGCATCCCACATTGTCTCCTCTTACACATTTCAACACTGACTGCCTTATAGTTGCAATCCCCGCTCAGATGCCCCAGTGCTTGTAGATACTCATCCAACGTCTCCTCCGATTTTTGCAGGCATGTGGCTAGTAGATGCCTAGCGTGCATTTTTAGGTTTAACATAGTTCTGAAAAGTATTGATTGCATCGTTGTAAGTTGGACAATTAATAATATATTCATACACAGAGGGAGCTATCTAATTAATGAGTAGGCTCCATTCATCTGGAGAATGTGCAATGACCCAAAGAAAATTACAAAATGTAGCATACCAATGGTTCCGGTCTTTCATGTCTGAGCTCGAGCTGGGGCCAGTTTTGAATTTCTCTGTTCACAAGAATTTGTCCATGTTTTAGCAGTTATTCTTTGTTGAATAAATTGTAGAAAGACCTGAGTGTTTTCATAGGTTTTATTCAACAAAGAATACAGAGAAGAGAAAGCAAAGTTAGAATAGAATAATGACTGACGGCACCATATTGGAACATACAAAATTGCAAAGGAAAGTTGCTACCTTTATACATACAAGACAAAACTCTGGTCTTGTCTGAAGATCAGCACTTCTAGCGAGATGCTAGAAGTGCTGATCTTCAGACAAGACCATCGCTAATAACTTAATGGAGATATTGATATTTTGTATAAGAACAACTTATTTCCAGTTTGGGCCTGATATATATCGTCAAGAAGAGGGATCTCTACTTTCACTGGTGATTTCTAATATCTACATGGAATTTTTTGAAGATCTAGCCCTATGTTCTACTCCGTTGAAACCTTTGGTCTTGTTTAGGTATGTGGATGATATGTTTATTGTATGGCCGCACCAGGAGGATGTACAGATCCTATTGGATCATGTCAACTCTTATCAGAACTTCCATTCAGTTCACAATGGAGAAAAAATGTAATAACAAACATCCTTTTTGAATGTCTTGGTATTCCGTACAGAAGGAGGATATAGCACCAGCATGTACAGAAAACCAACACACAATCCAACCATCCCTTCCGTATTAAGAAAACACTAGTTAGTTGCCTTCAAAACTGGGCTCAAACCATCAGTAGTGATGCAATGATTCTAAGTAAAGAATTAAGAGACCTTAGTACACCAGTAGCATCCAACATAACAATTACCCATCCTTGCTGGTTTCAAAAACGGGAAATAGGAGAACCCCCCAGTACCATCAATTATGTAGCTACAGCAAACATTACTTATGTAAGAGGTGTGGCAGAACAGATCCAAAGGGTTTGTCATCGCTATAACATCAGGGTGGTGGTCAATATTAGAACTACCCCCTCGCAACCTTCTTTACAGAGGTTAGTCCCTTATGGGAGAAGAGTCTGACAAAAGACTGTGTATAACATCCCATGCATATGTGCAAAAACATATAAAGGGGAAACAAGCTTCCCACTTAAAGTCAGACTCAAACAACATAAGAAGAAATAGCCAAAGGAGAGGTGGAAAAATCTTGTATGGCGGAACACATCTGGAGTGAAAATGGTATACATTACCCCCTCTGGGATGAAGTGCAGATAATTGTTTTTTTGTTTTGTTTAACGGCACATCGACATTTGGTGGGTCATTTAGTGCCGAATTCAGGAGGGGAGGGGGGATCCCATGTCCCTGTGACAAGAGACTTGTGGCGGGGAGAATCCCAAATCCAAATGCCATGAGGAGTTGTATAAAGGTGGTGGGGGTGGAAATCCCAAAAGCTTTTCAGGGAGCATGCTAATGGTGATTGCCTCCCGACCAGCTGGCCAAGATATCCTGTGCAACTTCTCCCAGGATGATACCCGAGCATGCCAGAAGGACCCCCGAGGCCATGGCGATTTCGAAAAACAGATACTACACTTTGATCTTAGCCAAAAGGCTGCCAGATAATTAATAAGGAACATTGTTGGGTAGTGAGGAAGCTGAAGGAAGCAGCATACATAGGCTTGTCAAACGAATGCACAAGTCGGGTATGGATTTTAACACTATGTGGTTTTCTTTACTTTGAAAAACAGGTGTTGGACAACACCAACGTGTATTTTCTTTTTGGAATTGCCTGAGTGTTTGAATGACGGTATAGTTAAGTATCTATACAACACTGGATTGTTGGTACATTAATGACCATAATTTTCTTTTCTGCTAAACGGAGACACAAGACAGAATTCTTTGTTTAACAAACAAAGAAAATGAGAACGTTTCCATGTTAAAAATTATTCAACACGTTGCTGAAATTGAATATTTACAAGCATTGTGGTTTACGTTTAAATTTTCTGTTTGATACCGTTTTTTTTTTGTTAATTTTTTCTTTGAACCTCCGGAAGAAGAGATTGTATGGAGAAGGAGATTACATTTCACACCTGAAGAGGGCCGTTTATGTTAATGACTCTTAAAGCTATAGACAATAATTCTTTTTGTTAAACTTATTAAATCCTAACAGTATAGTAGCCTTGGCATGGTTGATAAATAGACAACAAAGGTTTAATGAGAGAGAAAGGGGGAGAGGGAGGGACAGTAGGCAAGACACTATATTCATTTGTGCACAGTACGTCGAGTACATTCCACACATTTAAGCGTTTGAAACGATCACGAGTTTAGTTGCATTTGAGTATTTGAAGTAACTTATTCATTCATCACCCCTTTTCCAACTTTTTAATTGATCACCCCCAACACAACATATATTATGGTGGTGGTGATTCATAATTTCCCTTGGAATTCTAGTTTAAGTATATTTCCAGTTAAAGGCCAGTCTTTTTTATATTTGCTTTCATCAGCCTGCACTTCTATAATAATCTTGGAAAATTTCTGTCGTCTTAACAATGGCCAACAAGTCTCTTCTATTAACTTTTATAGAGCAAGACCTCTGCTTCCATTTCCAACACTAAAATTTCCTACCAGTTTCCTACCAAAATTAAGCACACTTCTTGTTGGCAAATAATTTACGAGGATCAGGGGAACACTCTACTCCTACCTGCACTGGTTGTTTTTTTTTTCTTTTCTTCAAAGTGGAGATCAGTTAGCTCACATCAAGTCCACTCTTTAAGCTTAGTGTCCTTCCTCAATAGCTCAGCGGGCTGAAACAGCCAAGCTAGTTGTCTTTTTGTCATAGTAGCCTTCTCTTAGATGGACTGCCTTACAGAGCTTACGGGCTACATCTGCCCTACTATTTTTACCGGGGCGAGGAAGTGGATTCATGCCTTTCCCAAGGATATTTAGTACGAAGTGATCACACACCAGAATTTGAACTCAATTCGCTGATGCTATTTTCCGTGCCATTAACAGTTAGGCCACTCTGCACCTCCTACATACTTCTTGGAAACAATAAATAAGTTAACACTTGACAATTACTGAAGAAAATTCTGCTTGTGGAGTTTGTCTAAAGACCGACAATTCAGTTTGCGAAACTTCCAAGTGAAAAGTGCATAAAAAAGACCTGCTAATAGAGCATGCTACTCTACATAATAACCTGTCTGATTATAGCATATCATTTCCTTTCTTCCATGCATGTCTCGTTTTATCTTCATTAAAGCAAACAAGAAAAACCTTATTCATTCAGAATAAATGCAAAAACCACTAAAAACCATTGAAAAAATGCTAGAGATATGCAAATCTAATCATTTGTGGACATTAAACCTATGAACTTATCAGCTCAATTTCATTCAGGTCCAGTCAACTAATCTTTAGTTATATCATGGCCGTACAGACAAAACTGATTATGATACTCCGCCATTGCCCAACCATGAATGGGCAGAGGGTAATTAATGTCATCTGTGGTCCTTTGCAGTCTAATCTATGACTTGCATTTTCTCTCTGAGTGTAACTATGTGGATATTTATTAAGCTTAGCTTAGTCTGACACAAGGCCATATAGAGGAGGTGTTGGAAGATTGTGTTGTACCAATCTTCCAAGTCAGGTAGATATACTTGCTTTGAAAATCAGCATTCAAAATCCTGGCTTGTTCACTGACTATTAGTAGAAAAATAACTATCATAACTACAAGGCAAGCTTCAAAGAATAAGTGTGTGTGTGTGTGTAACACAAAATGTTCAGATTGTACACAGGAATCTTTCATGAAATTTCACATAGGTGAGACCAAAACGTTCAGAGAACTTAAGGCTCTAAATGGTTTCCTCAAAAAAAGAAAAAAAATTGATAGAGATTCTTTATTTACTGATGGAATGATTTTGAGAGATGTGGTAAATGTCTGGTGAGACACTGGGAAAGCTGGTTAACTTGACATGAACAGATTGATTAATCTGCTCAAATTCCTCAAACTGTTAGGTGGCACCTCATATATGCTTAATAATGTGTTTGTAGTGTGATTGCACATATGTTTTTCTATGTATTTTTATTTATTTATTTAACCTTATTCTGCTCATTTTTGGCGGCGCCCCTCCTACGGTTTTCACGATATCGACGCCATTCCAAAGCTAATTGGTGCGTCCTAATGCTGTGTATTGCACTTACATACAGTTTTGAAAAAAAGTTAATTTTTAAAGGTTGGGGTGAGGGGGCTATTTACAATGTAACTAAAATTCTAAACTGGAACCTTACTTTCTACCATTCGTACAGAAGTACAGTTTAGAAGTATTCAGTGAAGTATGAAGTGTAAGCTTGGTTTAATGACAGATATTAACAGATTAAAAATGGAACAAAATTTCAGAGATCCTTTATTCAAATATTCACAATGACCGCGGTCAACCACACACGTGTGTCCTACCGAGCTCTCTCCTCTACTGATAACGCAATATGGCTGCTTGTTGACCAGAATGTAAAACAGTGCCCCCTAGCAGAAGTCTTCTGCCTAAGGGAAATAACTCATGATACTTAACAGCACTTCCCCTCTTTTCTTTTTTCCTGGAGTGTACATATAAATTCCTCTTTCTTTTTTTTTTTTAATAATAAAAATGTTTTGTTTTGTTATTGTCCCACTAAATATATAACAAAATAAACATACTTTTCAACAGATTGTCTTTCATGCTTTCTTGAGTAATTTCTTCTTGATCCATCAATTGGTTACAAACACATTGTCTGTCCATCTGTTGACATCATCTTTAAAGATGGCATTCAAGTTTATCTATTTCGGTAGAAGTCTAACTTACATTAAGCGAACAAGCATTCCTATTTTTTTGCTTTCAATATTTATTACTGTGTGATAAGTAACTTTGGTTACCACGGGCACGTGATTAAAGAGCGATACTTGTTAGCTCCGTTTTATTAATTCAGTTTTTGCCCGACATTCAACTTCTCTGAGTAAAATCTGTAAATTTCTTTCGATGTTGATCTTCAAATGTATTTCACAAAATACAAAAGACTGCAGCATTAATCCCTAGGCTGTTTCCTTGGCCTCTCTAAAGGCTTGTGTAATCTGGCTACTTCAGATCCACGTCTGGCACCCTCAGAATTCCGCCTGGCTACTTTAATATTATTGACCTCCATGGTCACTGTGGGGTAAGAGATCATACAGGAAATGAGTGATTAATTCCTTTGTCTCAGCTCCCCAACTCAATGAGGGTTGGGAGGGTTCAGGACCCTTCTTCCTCTCATATTCATTTTTCTGGTTTTTTTTGTAATGTGTATTACTTATGAACATTTTTTTTTAATATAATAGGATAGAGGTTCCTGATCTTTTGATGCCTGTTGGGACCCTTAACAGTGGGG
Source organism: Architeuthis dux (assembly GCA_006491835.1). NCBI lineage: Eukaryota > Metazoa > Mollusca > Cephalopoda > Oegopsida > Architeuthidae > Architeuthis > Architeuthis dux. The sequence continues at coordinate 404,143 of VCCN01006457.1, read as the reverse complement.
GTATCTCACAGTGTATCTTTGAACTGTTGTGGTGCAGGACAGCCTTTAGCAATCTGGCCAGATTTCCAATACCGGTAGCTAGTCCTGGTGTCCATGGAAGGGCAATTTCACTGGATATGCCCAAAACTTCCAGCAGCTAAAATAAGCCTTCCTGATTTCCTTGTCACAGTGACAAGCAATATGACCAGGCTGGTTGCATAAGTAGCAGCATTTCACAGCATAACAATAATGTGATGTGTGGCCAATTTCTTTGCAGTTGAAGCAGCGGACTTGTCTAGAGTAGCATTCACTAGCCAAATGACCTACATGGTGGCATTTGTAACAGCAACTAGTGTGGATTGCTCGTCTATAGATTTTCGGGTTCGGCTTCCCAATTTTGGGAATCAGGGATCATATGATCCAAGTCAACATATCAACGGCAATGACATTTAGAGTCATCAGGTCTTGCAGGTTTTAAATAGTTCTTATTTTTATATCTATGCGCATTCTCCGATGGACATCTTTTAATTCCTTGTTTAGGAAATTTTGACACTGTCAAAGAAAATGATCTTTTCTCCATTTTTGGAGATTTGTGTTAAACCAGATCTCACCTGGTATTTTAAATTTTTCCGACAAGTTTTGTGTTTTTGTTGTCAGCATGTTCCTTGTATTTGTCTCCTTGTTGTACTAGTGGGACCTGTACCAGTTCCTCAGAAGCATCCACTATTGTAATAACATCACTGGGGGTGGCCTTTTCATTTTTTGAAGAGTTGTCTGGCCTATTATCTATTTTGTTATTTTTAATAACTGTTCCATAAATTTGAACCTTTTTATTCAACAGACGTTCAGTGTTTTCATCATATCCCTCACTGATTTCTTCTATAATAACAAGCCTTTCACCAGTATGTTGAAAAAAAATCTTGTTATCACATTCTACTGCACAAAGAGATTCGTTATTTTTACCGGCAGATTCAAATGTTTTGTCTTCTGTTGTAAATTCTGTTTATAAACCTCAGAATATTTACGCCAGTACTGCTTGCGTGTATTTTGCTCCAATTTTAATAAGTTGACCAGTTCTTCATATTTGGAATCTTTATTTTTCAAATCTGTTTGGTCACCTCTTCAGTAAGTTCTAAGAAAGAACTTTCCTCGACTTTAATTTCCGAGTTGTTAGAACTTTCCTCGACTTTAATTTCCGAGTAGTTGTTTACATCAATCATAGATTTATTTTTCTTCCGTTTTCTGCTTCGTTTTTGCACGGAAGTTATTTCTTCGTTATTTTTCTTGTTAGTTGTGGCATCACTGCTCACTTCAAAAAGTTTGTCTAATGTTTGATATAAAAGAAATAACCCATCTTGTTTAAATTTGAAAGATTTTCTTGCAGCACCGGTCAAAGAGAAAAATACAGTTGGTGTGACTTTTGTATTTTCTATTTTGTATTTACTGGCCCATTCAGCTATCTGTTTTCGCCAATTACAATAATTATCTGGCGTAAAAGTTGATAAATCCAATTCAATGTGGCCAACTTGCTTTCATTAAGGTGTGCTATGCAATCACACTTGCAGTTCCTTCTGGAAATGCACTCAATCTAGTATCTATATTGAATTTGTTTCCTGTGCTAGAAGTTAGTTTCGAATGCTGAATTTCAACTATACAATCTTCCAATATCTTTACCCTGGTGGTAAAAGTATTGAGTTTATCTTTGCGTGATAAAACTGAGAAAATCATTTTCCAATCAATTGGAAAGTAATGATTATAGAAGCTTTGAATACATTTATTTAATTACTAGCATAGTACCCATAAAAAATAATGGGATTATTTATGTATGGATTAGCACTTCTGCTTAGACTCAGAGTATCTGTGCTCCCTGGCCCTCGGCCTAAAGTGTCGCTCCCTGGCCCTCAGCCTAAGATCAAAGTGTAGTATCTGAGTGTTCTGCAGAAGTTATGGACACAAACATTTAGAGCCTTAAGTTCCCTGAACAAACAGAAAAAGTCTCACTGTTCATTATATAGATAGGTTCTCTTGCAAACTGGTAGAGTCACCACAGAGATTCAGCTGTTTTAATATTAATGATGTTAGTTATTCACTGAGGGAAGAATGAAGAGGAGTAAGTTAATAAAGAGGAAAAGAAGTAAAAGAAGAAATCATGTTTGCACTAACTTATGCTGTAAGGAAGGACGTATAGGTCAAGTAAAAAGGTTGAGGTTAGGAAGTGTTGTTGAATGAGGCAGGGTAATTTATGAAAAAAAATGGCAAAGACTCAGAGCTATGGATATTTGTAAAAATGTTGTTTACACATAAATGATTCAATTGCATCAATGCACAAAGAATGGAAATGGTATTTTTCTTCTGTTGTTAAAGAGAACAGCTTCGTTTTTTTGTTTATCCATTGCAACTATTTTACTGCCAACAAAGTTGGAAGAGTGATATGTATTCACTCATGTTTGTCTGTTTATCAACACAATATCTCCAAAAGTTCTCAATGAATTCCAATGATATTTTGTGGAAGGGTGGGCCATTGGCTAGAAAAGAATTGATTACATTTTGGGGCAGATCCAGGAATTTTTTCAATTAAAGATTTCATATATTTGTCTGTTTGTTCATACAATATCTCCAAAAGTTCTCAATGAATTCCAATGATATTTTGTGAAAGGGTGGGCCAGGTGAAGAACTGATTAAACTTTGGGCTGAATCCTGGTATTTTTTATTTATTGAGAGAGATTTTTCCATATAGTAAGACAATAGTCTGAAATATCAAAAATTGAAATTTACATAGTTACCTCCCCTGCATCTTAGTTATATATGAACAGACTTTCATCCAGTATTAGGTAATGTTGGAAGAAGTATGTACTCTTTGAGTGCTTTCTAGTTTATGTAATGCTGATTTTACTTTTATTACTGAATCAAAATAAAAGGCAATTATTTAGCCTCAAACTTCAATTTTTAGAGTTACTTCCTAGTCTTTCTTCAACAAAAATAATAATGACATGAAGTAGTTAAATCCATGTTGATAAGTTTGATGTGAGTTCTGAAAAGAAAGTGTGGCTGTTATTTTGTTCCACTTGTGTCTCTGACCACCATTTCTTGTCCATTATTTAATGAGATGGCCACTTTATTCAAAAAAGACAACAAACTCAGGAATAGTTGAAGCCTTTCCTGTTTTCTTGTTGGCTCCATTGGAAGGGTGGGTGCCGGTTTCCAGTCTCTTCTAATTTTTCGGCTATTTGTCTTGGGATCATCAGCACCAGTCATTTGCTTATTTGGCAAAACAGAATGGAATAGAAACTAAACTGGCTGCTGCAGGGTCAAACTCCAACTTCTATTCCGACTGAAGGTGATTACTGCAACTTTTGTATTGTATATATATAATAAACTAGCAAGGTTACCCGGCGTTGCCCAGGAAAAATAATATAAAAAGACAGGAAAACAAATCATATTTTATAGAGATTTCATAAAAAGGAAAAACAAATTCCCCCTTCAATATTGATCCATAAAAGGGTAAAAAAAAATTCCCCACAAAACTTGACTCCTAGAAGGGTAAAAAAACAAACTTTGCATCTTTAACCCCTAAAATGGATAAAAAAATCACCCAGCCCGTTTATATTTTGAACCCTAAAAAACGTGAAAAATGTTCTCTGCCTGGTAAAATAGAGTCCCCCTCCCAATTTAGACCCATAAATGGGAAAAACTCCCCCTCCCCGATTCTGACCCCTAAAAGGAAAATGAAGGCCCCCTCTATTTTGACCCCTAAAAGGGAAGAAAATATTTCTCCTCACTTTTGACACTTGAAAGAGAAAGTTTTCCTAGCATTTGACACTTCTCTAACACAGATTTGAACATTATTTTTCTCTCATACATATAAACGTCTCCCTCTCTCTCTCCCCCCTCTCTCATATATATATATACACACACATATTCTCTCTCTCTCTCCTACAACCAGTTTTTCATTTCTGCTGTCTTTGTTTTAATGCGAATAGAGAATAAGAGGAAAAGCAATTTTTATTTACAGTTCAATTAAATAATGAGGTAGAATTTAACCTGGAATCTAAGCGAAAATAATAGTAAAGAAATCATTTAAAAAGTCTAAACTGTATTTAAAAAGAAGCTACTTACAAATTTCCAATATTAACTATTAAAAATAAAACAATTAAATTAAATACAAACAAAGGAAAATTACATGTAGACAAATGCAAATAGAATAAGGAGGAAGAAAAGCTGTGTTTATTTACACCACATTAAATGAATCCTTACGATGTTGTCTGCTTTCAGTAAGTAAGAAAGAAAGAAAAAGATTTGTAGATGAAATGTGAATAGAAAAAAAGCATATATAAACATTCTCTTTCTCTCTCCCATCAATAAAAATGTTCTCTATTTTATACAAATATTTTGGAACACTTACCGATGCTTACTACGTCGCACTCTACTGGACATAAAATATGTGTTCAGTTTAGCATTATACTTGCATTGTGAATTGGAGCCCCCACTAAAAACTTGATAGTGTTGCAATTTTCAAAAAAAAGAATATAGCCTATGTTTTATCCTGTGTTTAAGTCAATATCCATGCTAAAAATCAGACCACTGGGACTTTTAGTTTGGCTGTGATGCTCACTGCAGACATACATTAATACATACATACCTACAATGTCACACTCAAAAATAGCAACTATCACATAGTATTAGAGATTAGAGATAAAAAATTATAAAAATATATATTTTTTTGTATAAATGTATTTATTTATTAGAATGAAATAAGCCTGTGCGATTATATAGGATACATTTTCGTTAATATCTATTGTCAATTTAGCTCAGTCAGTAGACAGCCTCCTGGTGAATTTAAATCATGGTAAGGGAATGTGAATTTTTCATATTGATTTACCCATTTGTGAGGAATGTTCTTGTTGTAATAGGAAAACAAAGTTAACTCCAGACTTTGTATTGGAGTTTGACAATATTGTGAACAAGAAAACAAGGAATCAAGCTTCCATTTTTCCTTCGTTTTATGTTTTTCTTCCTTAACATTCTCTGAAGTTATCAAGGATTAAAAACGTTTTT
>VCCN01006457.1:378460-397548 GCA_006491835.1 Architeuthis dux | reverse complement strand
AGTTTTTAGGTGTTTTAATAATATCCAATATTATATGGAAGATATTAGGTTCGGGGCTTCAACCGGTTTCTGATCTTTTCTTCAAGAAGAAGTCTCCCATCTGAATATATGTATGTATGTGTTTGTACTCTAGGATCTTGAGAATTACACATCACAGAACAGAAGAAATCAGCAGGTCTCAAAGTATGTCTTTAAGTTTTTTAAGTTTCTTTTTGGGCACTAATTCATGACTTAAAATCATGGTGGTTCAATAGCCGAGTGGTTAGTGACATGGAAAATGTAATTGATGGACCGAGTTCAAACTGTGACGGATAAAGTTTATTTTTTTACTTTCAATTTTATATTGTTTCAATCTATTTAGCGCACCACCCACCTTATTTGATTTTATCAATTCTCTATACAATATCATTTACTTCCCAGTGTTGTTAGATTTAGAGTTGGTTTTTTCATTGGCAATGCAGGCTAGTATTATATAAAGTCCTAAAGTATATGTTTGTCTTTGTGCTCTAAAAATAGAGAAAAAAACAGGAAAAACAAAGGCGTATCTAACATCAGCAGGTCACAACTTACCTACAGCAAACATTTTAAGGTGCAATTTTACAAAAAGAAATTGACAATTTTCGTCGTCATCATCATCGCTGATGTCTTTAACTTTTTTGTTTTTCTTCTCATATCATTTCGGTTTCAGTGTTATTATCATCATCATTTTTGTTGTTGATGATGATGATTTTCCCAGCATTCCGGACAAAAATGAATTAATAAAAAGTGATACCCCCCTACACACACACATACACACATATTGACTAGAAAAAGGCAGTGAGAGACATTCTTACATTTTGTTGCCATTCATGTTTTTTATGTCATTAATTAGGAGGTCATTGTATAGGTATTTTTTTTATAACTTGGGGTGTAGTTCTTCCTACTCCTGGGCATTTATTTCCCAGTTCTTCTCTGAAGAATCCAAAGTACTGGTTACGTACAACGAACGAAAGAATTTATTTTCACATTTTTTATCTACTGTCCTGACAAGTTGGGCATCTCCTATGTATTGATTTCAATTCTCAAAGTGACCCTGGGAATTGAAATTTAGATGAGGCAATCCCCAGTTCAGTGTTCTTGGAAATAAGTAACTCTCAGGCATTCCTTTAAAATGAATTCTGCTTTTGGCTTTAATTCAAAGTTTTTTGAATGCTTCTTCCAACCTGGGCATTTTTCTTTTACTTTTTTTCCTTGAATATATCTTTCCAATTCCTATCGTGTTTATTTTCTCATTTGTTCTGAGAGAATCTGGCCTCTTTGCTGGTGATGATTTCACCATTATTCTTTGCACTATTTCTAGAACTCTTCCAGAAAAGGGAATTTTAAAGTCTTCAAGCACTCAGTTGCTATTACAATTTACACGTTGTCTTTTCTTTATTTGTTTTTTTTCTGTATTCCTGAAATATACAGGCAAACCCCACTATACACTACTTCAATCAACATGATATTCAATTACATTTTTGAAAACAGTGACCATTTCCTGTTTTGCATGTAATTATTCAGTTACTGTGATCTGAAATGACAGGGATTCATTGTAATCATTCCCATTGATTCTATTAATTGCTGAACTTACATGAGGAAAAATTGGAATGAATTAATCATGTAAAGTGGGATTTGTCTGTATCTTTGATGAAAACATTATTCATGATAGATTTGTTATTTTGGAATGTAGTTTATTATTAACTAGCTGCTTATGTAGCCTGTGATATCATGGGGAGGATTTACTATATAAATATGCCAAAATTTTCATTTGCTCTAATGATTATATTGACTATTTATATGTGACTCAGCAAATTCTTCCAGAAAGAGTAAAAAACAAAATTAAACAATAATCATGGTTGTATTTTCATGCCAACTGCATTCTAACCTAGTATACAATAGGCAAAGCTTCAGTTTTTCTTATCACTGCCCACTAGGGTGGCTCCAAACTTCCAAAAAAGATGACAGTGTAGTCCAAGGTTCCCAACCTGGGGTGCTCGGACCCTTGGGGAGTCCACAAGGTATCACAGGGGGAGGGGGGATTTACAAAAAAGGAGGATATTGCGGACTCAAAAGAAGGACTTGGACAGATTGACTCTCCTGGATGTGTTGTTAATGATGAGTTGTAAATATATAAAGGTTTTGTAGAAAATATTCTCAAATATCACTTATATATGAATGCGATTTTGTAGTAATTTTTGTAAAATGTTACCAAAAAATTAAAAGTTTTCTGACTGAAATCGGCCTTTGGCAGACTGATTGACCCGTTCCCACTTGTTGACAACGTGACTCTACACTGCTGCTCATCAGCAATGTTGACAACAGCAACAACATGTAATAAAAATACATTAACAGTTAACAACCGTTAACGTATTTTTAGATACGCTATGCTTCTCTAGCAGCAATAGTTGTCACTAACTGACTGACTATCTGACAAGTTGACATATCAACATATCGAACGTAACTTTTTAATGATGTAATAAAAGAATATTTGCTTGTTCTTTTTTAAAATCCTAAATGTAGGATCATGGGGAGCTGGGCATGCATGGTAGTCCCTGCTAGTCCCCAGATTAAAATATTTCTGGCAGTTAGGAAGAACAAATGAACCGAATTTTGCAATTACTGACCGGGCTATTATATCATTATTTTATAAATTTGAAGGTTTGTTGGAAAACTGAAAGACACAAAATGTGAGATGGAAAGAAATAGGAAAAACATATCCCCTAGATCTTTTAAATAAAGGCTTCCGTTCAACATTCCTGGAAGGTTACTAAATGTGATAGACACCCTGGGAAGGATCTAGTTAATGAGAAATAACTATTGGATAAGGCTGATTTGGCTCAAAGCTGTTCATGTGGAGAACGCAGTATAAGATGAAATCACTTTCTATGGCTTGTGAATCTTACATTCTAAGCATTACTTAAGGACAGATGCTTTAGCATGGTGGTATATTTGCTATTTTCCATGTCACTTATTTTATATCATTTTAATCCTGGTTGGCCGATTATTGTATATATTTACGTCCTTGTTGTTCTCTGGTCGCACAAAGAAATTCTGATAACTTGAACTGTAACTGATGAGTCACTCGTGAATTACTTCACTCTCACTCCTGTTCAAAACAACTTTGACCTCTGCTTCAAAATGGGGTTCTGCTCAAAATGTGATTTATACAAGATTTTATACAAAAAGAGACCTAAAGCTCACGTCAAGACTTGAAACTCAAGGCTCATCGACTACTCTACTGTTTCACTGACCATTAGAAGTTTTCTTGGTCATTGTGAGCAAGGTAGATTTAACAAATAAACTTCTTTTTCCCAATATAAATGTGAATTCTTTATATACTTTAATTGCAGTTTAAAGTAAAGATGAAACATCATTAAAAATAAGCTTGTTTTTATTTCCAAATAATAAAGATTATTACTGGTTGCTTTATGACAATTATCAAGGCTAAGTACAGGGCTGTTTCCACTCAGACCTAGGAATGTTGTCATAAGGGTTTATTAATGAGTTTCAATTATTCTGTTATCTACTCAGGATTTTAAAAAGAAAACTAACACCCTTTTCTATTAAATCTAATCAAATTTATTAGACTGAGAGACAAAAGTGCCCAAAGCAGTACATCTAATTTTGGTAAGTAGAGCAAAAAAGATTCATTAAAAAAAATTGACACTAGACAGTATTTATTCGCCTCTCCACGAGGGCGGAATGTGATACAAGGTCAAGTTTAATGTGGGACTCACACACGTACATGTGGGTAAGAACAAAAATTATCCTTGTCTTCAGCCTTACCTTTTGGCATTTGGGAATGCCCTAACCCTACTCCCTAGTGCAATGGAAGGGGGAGGCTTCCCTGGAACCAGACATTATACTTTTTTTGGCACAGATTCTTCTGCACCATTGCCGCTATATAGCACTTGATGAATCCAGTAACGAAAACATACACATATCTTAGCTCTATCTTTCAAGTTTCATAAAAGATCCTATTCTACCATTTTGAAAATGCCTTTTATTTAGAACTTTCCAAAAATGTGCATAAAATTAATATAAGAATTGTTTACACTTGAATTATTTTGGTGACTTTAAACTGAGAATTTATTTTGGAAGATTTGTTACATATTTCTTCAAAGAGAAATTTCACCAACAATATAAACATTTAATTTCATCTCATCCCCTAAAGATTTACTTTGTTCATATTTTGTTCCTAGTAAAAGTATAAATCCTTTTGAAGATTTTGATATTGTTAGGTGATCTCTGTACCCCTCGGTCATCATCTGTGCCCCTATCAGAAGTGTAAACTCTTCCTGGTGTTGTGAAAAAAATTAATCCGTCCGTCCATCCTTTCTTGTTAGCAGGGTGATAGCTGAGACAATACCTTTTCATATAGCTCTAATACATTATCAATGGAGGTGTGGAGTGGCCTAACTGTTAACAGCACAGAAAATGAAATGGCAAACTGAGTACAAATTCTGGCTGAGGTAGTTTGTGATCACTTTGTGCTAATGCCCTTGGGAAAGGCATGTTCCCGGCCCCCAGTTATAGGTAAAAAAGTAGGGCAGATGTAACCTTTCAGCCATGTAAGGCAATCCATCTAAGAGAAGGCTACACTGACAAAAACCTACAGCTTGGCAATCGGCTTGGCCATATTGGCCTGCCAAGCTACTGCGGAAGGGCAACAGGTCTAAAGTGTGGACTTGATGTGCGTGAGCTGATCTCCACTTTAAAAAAACAAACAACAACCAGCAGAGAGGAGAAGATAGTCATCCCCTGATCCTCGAAAGCAAGGGATAAGCCAACAACAATACATTATCACAGGAGACCAGGTCTTTGTCTGATAAGACATTGTAAACTTTGTATTTGCTCTACTGAATCAGTTTGATAAGACATCCCTGAGGCTGTCACCCAACACCCAGGGCAGAAAAGAAGAGATTGGAATTAGCCAGAAATGAAATCTACAAGCATAAAACAATACTATATAACCTTGATGCAAGTATTCTATAATTCATTTTCGTCTTGATCAATTAATTGTGCCACAGCATTTTGTAACAAAAGTTGACTTGGGCTACCCAAGGATGTCTATGCCTTCATGCAAATGGACTCAAAATACAGAACTTCCAATTTCTTTTTTTCTGTTTTTGTTTTTTCTTGTTTCATTTTAAATCTAAAACGAGCCTAATATTTTTCAGTTCTAAATGAGAAATTCGATTGATACTTATTTATCTTCTCTTCTTTCTGTAATTTCTGTTTTAGTGCTTCAAATCTTGTCGGAATTGGCTTCCTTTTCAAAGAGTCAATCCGCCTCCAAAATTAGACGAACCAGATACACCAAATAAGGTAAAGCAACGAATGCACTTTTTTTTTGCCTGGGTCTCTCTCTGGCTGCTTTCCCTTGTCAACCTTTCCAACATGGTTGACCCTCTGCTTCATTCATTCCATTGAAACTGGTGGAAGAGGGAGACACTACTTCTTCAATCCCCTGCCCCCTGTCCCCACCACACGGCCACTATAAGGTCATTGATTGAGATGCTGCAAGCTTGTATCCACCATTTGGCTAAGGACCATTCTTCTGTTTTTAGGGAACCAAAATTGATTTCTATCATTATATACTGAAAGTAAAGACAATCAAAAATTCTAAACCTCTTAGTTTTATTACTTTTTTTAGCTATCAGGCTGAAGAGGTTTAGAATGTTTAAAAAACAATTTTTGTTATCTACAGAGAATGACCCCAGATGGGGTGACTAGAGTCACAGTATCTCTTTCAATAACCCCTCCCCGCTCCCAAAAAATCCTGTTATGATCTGAGCACTGAACCTGACTTGCAATTCACTGAATGTATTCTCCAACTTTTTCTTTTTTATTGCTGAATGTTTTCCTACTCTTAGCATGTATTTGAAACAAAGACTTATCTCTTTGTTTTGAAAAAAAAACAACAGTCACTTGATATTCAATGACTCTCAGGACCTGCATATGCCTCTTTCTTTCTTTCTTTCTTTCAATACTGTTCGCATGGCATTTTCACTGGTGCATTCCTCATTCTCCAGATATTGTAGCCTGTATAATCTGCTTGAGAGGGTTTAAGTTTTTTTTCAGTTTGTGTCTTTATACTTTGTGAAGGTTATTAACAGTTTTCACAGTTGCGTAAAATCTTCACAATGTTTTTTTGTTTTTTTTAAATAGCCATACTACTACAGCTTATACAAGCTACAACATCTGATAGAGATGGGAAAATGTACCTATTGAAATACTGTGTTGAAAGTTTAAAAAGAAACAATGAGGGTAATGGTCTGGAAAATTTATTGAATAGTTATATGTTTACACAGAATTTTAGACGAGCACTGTCATATGGTGTGACAGCCAAATCTAAAAAATCAGTGAATCCATCTGTTATATTCCTTGATTAACATTTGGTTGGTGGAAGGCTCATTTGGTAAGAACTGGCACATTTATTTCCACTGGGGTTATGCAGTTGGTTGCACTCACTAAGGACAGTCAAAGTCTTTATATCTATTGTAGCACATTCATGTACTTGTAAAATCTACAGTGTCTAAATCAGCTATTCTCAATTGTGGTGCATGTGGTCCCTGGGGTCCCTGGCACATTTGAAGGGGGACATAGATTTAAATAATAATAAAAGAATTACTGTCTATTTGTTTGTGTTGTATCTCTGAACCTGAGAAGAGCTCTTAAGGGGGCCGTGACCAAAAAAAGGTTGAGAATGGCTGGTCTAAATAGGACAAATGCCTGCAATGGTTACACACTTGAAATATGCATGGGTTGCTCACTAGGATTAACAAAGCAAATAGTTTGGTAACTAAAAACCAAAATCACTTGATCTCAAATACTTTGCCAAAAAGAAATTGTGTTACTCTTGTTAATTGACACCCGTCCCATATTAAATCTATGTTTTTATTCATTTAAAAGTTCATGTATCCTATAAGAATAATTTGTTTTACAATATATCATGCTATTAGTGCTTTTGAGACAATTAACAGATATTATTTCAAAGTAATTTAAAACAAATAGGTATTTATTAAACCTAGTTTAGTCTGGCAATAGGCCACAAGAGTGGGGCACCCACTAAAGATTGAATTCACAGTTACAATGGTCTGCAAGACTAGCTCGCTAACCAATGCTTCATGGCCAAGTGTCCCTTACAAAAAGTATTTACTAACCTTACTTAAGTCAAGACCAAAAGTGTGTAGCACCTATTGAGGATCAAACTCACTACAGCAATAAAGGTCTACAAGACTAGCTTGATGATATTTATTAAATTTAGATCTCCACACAGAGCACACAGTGAAGATCAAACTCACTACAATAGTAATGGTCCTAGAGACTAACTTACTAACCATTGTCTATGGCAAAGCATCCTGATATTTACTAAGCTTAGCTTAGTATATAGCATCAGGTCACAAGTTGAACTCATTACTGTAGTAGTTATTTACCAAGAATAGCTTAGTTTTGGCACAAGGCCACAGGTATGGAGCACCCAATGAGGACCAAATTCACTACTCAGAAGTTATGATCTGCAAAACCAGCTTGCTAACCATTATACCACAGCAAAGTGCTCCTGAACTCACTACAGTAGTAATAATATGCAAGACTAACTTGTTATCCATTGCTCCATGGCAAAGCATTCTAATATTTATAATGGTTAGCTTTGAATGGCACAAGTTCATAAGTCGAACTCACTTCAGTAGTACTTGTATACAAGTCTAGCTTGCTAACCATTCCTCTATGGAAAGGAATCCTGATATTTACTAAGCTTAGTATGTCAAAAGGCCACAAGTGTGAAGCACCCATTGAGGATCAAACTCACTACAGTAGTAATGGTCTGCAAGACTAGCTTGATGATTGCAACTGAGTCATTGACAAGGTCGCTCTTATCAAATGCATTGGTCACAGAACTATCCCATTTGATAACGTGTTTTGAAGATTCATTTATATTTTTGGCTCAGACACACAAACAACATGGAGTGCAATCATCCAAAGAAATATTTGAATGTCTGCTTTCTTCATTAAAATGAAAATGTGGAATTTTTCGGCCTTTTTCTTTCTGTATTTTAGTGTATGAGGCAGAGTAAAAATAATCATAAGTAAGCTATATTTATTTTTATTAATTTTTGACTAGTCTTTCATCTTATTTCTGTTGCTATTTATTGCAACTGCCAGATCATTCTATGATTGTTAAGTAAGCAGTGGAGATTAGAAATAAGGAATAAACCTCCAGCAAGATTTGAACTTGTATACCTTATGCTTAGAAGCATGCCTTTCCATGGCAGCACGTAAGGCTATGTAAGGCTAACCAGTAGGAGTCATTCAAATTTAGTCATATAGATATATCCTTTACTTTTCCGAATGCCAAATAAGATGAAAGAAATACCAGTGAAAGATTAACAATAATTGACAATGCTTCATCTAAGAAATTTTAATAAGCTATATGTTTTCAGTTTGTCAAAAGAGAGATTCATACAATCGTTTTTGCAGGTTTGGGTATTAATCCTGAATGTTGAAAACCCAAAAGATTAAAATCCCTAAAAGTTTAAATCCCCCCCCCCCCCAAAAAAAAAACAATCCTGTACGGTAAAAATAGTTCAGAAAAAAATATTTTTAAAAAGTTTATTTATTTACATTCTTAAAAAGGGATTTAATCGAGAAACATAAAAACATGAAACCCTAAGCCCTAACCCTAACACTTCAGTAGTCTAGACAAAAAAGTAGGTTCACAGAAACCCTGTGGATTTATTTTTGCCACCTGTTTTTTCTTAATCCTTGAAGAGTTTATTTTATGATTCTGCCTGTTCCCAAGCTGAAATAATGTCCTATGGGGTTCATTTTAAACCATATGTGACACCTAGTGTGGTTCTGAACCCCGACACTGGAAAGATAGAAAACCGCATAACTTGTGAAGTAAACAAAATACAGAGACAAATGCACACATTTTTCCATACATTTTTGACAGGCAGAATTCAGAAAAATGGTTATTATGAAGATTCAAACACATCTTGTCTCTATTTCAGGACAAAAACAGCAAAAACCAAAAGAATGTTGAGAAATCAGATTAAAAGTTTTCATATATAAACTTTCAACTGTTTGTCCTATAATCTGTTTTTTCTTAATCCTTGAAGTGTCTACTTTATGATTCTGACTGTTAATAGGTTGTAATAATGTCCGCCAGCTTCATTTAACCATATATTACACCTAGTATGAACACCAAATCCAAAAACATCAAACACCAAAAAAAAGGAAAATTGCATAACTTTTGAAGTAAACAATATACAAAGACAAAAGAACATCTTTTTCCATACAATTCTGACCCGGTGAATTAAAAATAAAATAGTTACTATTAAGTTACAAACATATATTGACTCTATTTCAGGACAAAAAAAAGAAATGTTGAAAAATCCGATAATCTCGTTCTGATTTAGGATAAACTGTGCAGGTTAAAGCATTTTAGAGTAGACTTTGTCATACACTTGAAATAAGATAATTCAAGGATGCTGATTCCAAATCTGACAGATGATATTCACCATTCTTTTTGGTTATTACTGGAGAGCTCATTTAAAATCAGAGCCAAAATTGCATTTTATGCTAAATTATATGCCAGTGATTCTGAATGTAATAACGTAACTCAGGAACCACATAACATATCCCCATGTGTACTAATGGGACCCCCCAGGCATGTTTTTTAGCAAGTTATTTCTTGAAAATTTCTAAATAAAATGTCAATAATAATAGTTTAGGGTCTGTGTTTGTGCTCACACCGATATAGTCCTGTAGAATCTTTAGTAAAATAGGGTCAACCTGGAAAATGTAAATAAATTAACATTGACATCATTAAAAAGAGAATTTCATCAGCTTTTCAACAGTATATGTCAATTTGTATCTGTTGAGCCAAAAACATGAAGCTAGGTATTTTGGATTTTACAAGGAAATTTTACTTTATAGTCTACAGTCTATGGATTGTGGATTCAATTACAGGACAAAAAGTTGATATCTAGTATATATATGAAAACATATCATTAGATTCTCAACATTTTTTTGCTTATTTTGCTTTTTTATGTCATGAAATAAAGTCAAGATGAGTTAGAATCTTGACCTAAACGACTTCACTGAATTCCTTGTGTCTGAATTGTATGGAAAAATGTGTTCATTTGTCTCTGTATGTTGTTTACTTCACAAGTTATGTGATTTTCTATCTTTCCAGTGTCCTGGTTCAGAACCACACTAGGTGTCACATATGGTTAAAAATGAACCCCATAGGACAGTATTTCAACTTGGGAACAGGCAGAATCATAAAATAGACACTTCAAAGATTAAGAAAAAACAGGTGGCGAAAAACATCTGAGGTGTTCCCATGAACCAACTTTTCAACTCTTAATACAGAAAGAATGACATAAAAAAGTCAAAAACTCTCAATACAGTATCAAGCAAAGAACAATATCTACAAACCTCCAGATCGCATACCTCTCTTATTTTGGCTTTTTTCAATGGGAATTGTGGTTTTCAGAATTTTGTCTTTTGGGATTTCAGCCTAAAAGGATTTTGATGTTTTGGGATTGTGGTTTTTGGGAATTTAGACTTTAGGGATTCTAATCATTTAGGATTGAGCATTCGGGATTATGGCATTCACGATTTTGTCTCTCGCGATTATGATTAGCACTGCTTTTTTGCTACACTCCGCTAAGTGCTAAATAGCTTTCTCAAATCAAATTAATTTATTGCTACAAACATTTTGACTAGTTTTCTTTCAGCTGTTTTTGTTGCTTTTCATCACAATGTTCTTTAACCAATCTTTCTTGATTTAAAATGTTAGCTGGCTTCTAAAATCATCTTAACAATAAAATAATATAAAGTGCATAGTTTTAAACCTTCCATGCATAGTTAAGTGGGGGACCACATTAAAAAAAAGATATATATATATTCATGCTTTTCAAATCTATAATAATATTTGAGCCTTCTGTTTGTTTGTCTGTGCGTCTTTCACACTAAAACTACATGGTCTATTGACCTAATATTTGGCATGTAGACTCACAAAATATTAGCTTGTGACATAGGCTAGGCTATTTTTTATCATAACTTAACTAAGGCTATCAATCTACAACAGTGAGTAAACAGCGCAGATCAGAAGTAAATAATTAGTTCTCTGTGTAAATAATCTTTTTTTCATTTGTTATGTTTTCCCTAGAGAACGCTGGGTATCCCTGCTAGTTATTAATATTTATTATTATATAGCTTAAATAATATTATTTATGGAATAACATTATTAGATATAATTAATATTCTATATTTACTTTTATTAACTTTTGACAAATAAAAATGCAAAATATTTTTAAAGAGTAACAGACTGCAATTAAAATTGCTGTTTTATCTCAGATGATAGTTCTCATGAAAATTGATTGGAGCAAAACCCATGTTTTACATTTTGTCAGTTAAATATTTTTTTTTCTCTGTTTGCATCTAATTTGACATTCTCTCCGAATCTTTTATTTGCTCACTGAAATGCCTACATTTGATGAATTAATTGATAGCAGCTTTGAATAAACAGATCAAGATGCGAGTCGAAGAAAGAGTAGTGTAAATGAGATTAGTAACAATTATGAGAGTGTAGATTCTGACAAGGATTGGCAAATGAAGAAAAACAAAAGAAATATTCTCTTATATTAAATCTATAGTGTAATTTGCCTGTTATATTAATGGTGTTTTTTTTTGGTCTTTTATATATTGTTTTTTTTTTCTCAATTTAAAATTTTTTTTATATAAGCTCGAGTTTTGGCTGAGGCTGCTTACATTCAATTTACACTAATACTTGGGAAAAGCATGAATCCACATCCCCCCAGCTATGTGTAAATAGCAGAGCAGTTGGAGCCCTTTAGCCCAGTAAGGCAGCCTATCTTACTCTGACAGAAAAAAGCTACAGGCACCATAGATGGTCCCAAGCCTGGTTGAGAAATGGGAAAGGTTGGGTGTTCGCTAGCACCCGGTCCCCAAACAAACCTACAATTGCTACAGAAACAATGAATAAATCTCCAATGAACAAGTTCAAAATGGAGAGAAAACATTGCCCAGTATGCCTTGTCGCATGGGAGAACATATTATTATATATTTTATAGAAACAGAATTGAATTTTTTCATATTATTCCTGAAATATCTGAGAAAAGTAAGTGCGGTCTGATTGGCTTCTTGTAATATAGTATGTATACTTTACCTGAGAAGCGCCAAACAACGTTAATTATGTAACATCCCCCATTTTTTAAATTGGCCTTGTCTTCATTTTGTCTTCTGTACTCTGCTGCGACTAATACCTGCTTTGCTGCAATGCTTTTTAGTCTCTGGGAAATCTCCAATGTTCTATTCTTGGCCTACACACATCAGACATCCTTAATTTAAGTCTCAGTAAGTAGTTGAAAGAAGGTGTGTTTGGACACCAAACCAGCATGACTTAGATAGCAAAGACATCTATGTAGAGGAGTAACTATGGCTCTTGGTTCAAATCCCACCTCTGTTTCATTGGTGTTTATTTACGTGTTCTATACACTGGGTGTATAAATAGATTCGTTAATCTTATTTCTCTGCTTTCACATATGTTTCTCAGTACAGTCAGATTGATATCAAAGGGCCAGTGAGTTTTAGGTGAATCTGTTACCATTTCTTTATCACTACATACTGCTTTGTTCCTTGTATGAAAAATGCCAGATCTCACAGCAGTCTCATTCCTTGACTGCATTCTTTATCTCAGCACTTCTGGTGTAATTGTCCATATTTTTATAAACATTGGAGAAGGTTGATATTAAAAGGAGTTTGTAAACTCAACGAGTATGAAGGAGTAAGGTGCTTTGACTATCTCTCTCCAGGTGACTTTGAATATAATGACTGCTTACTAGGTGATCTCCTTTGTCACTCTTGGGGCATGGTGTTTGGATTTCAGGTATCCTATAACATAATACTGACTGCTACAACATTCCATTCTTTGACAAACATTTTATTTTGGTTGATTTGCCATTTTCTCACTTCCCCAGGTAATTGAGTGGCCGCATTTCTTGTCACAAGCTCAGACTGGTGCCTTCCACAATGTTCCTACCACTTTGCCAGTACATCTGTTGGGTTCTGAAGATTCTTTGCTAAAAACAAAAAAACAAAACCTTATATCTTTTTATTTGATCTTAAGATTAAAAGATTGTTAGATGATACTACTTGAAAATTAGTCTAACTTCTTAGGTAGACACCATTGTTATCAAGGGCTCAAAAACCTCCAATAATAATAAATTATATCACTATTTACATTGAAGATACAAAAAAGCAATTACATTAGTAAATCTCTCACTTTTGGCATTATTCTCTATAAGGTAAAAAAAACATTTTAAGTATAACAACCTAATAGTAAGCAGTTTTAACCAGTTAGCAGTAACATGCTGAGAGATTATAATGTCTGAGTTTGGCAATTATTCAATACATTTTATTTTCTCTGAGAGTTTCTTGGGTTTTTTGCATTTGAAAGTATTCCAATGAAACAGAACCATTCAGTGAATGAAGATGATGCCAGATCGATTAGGATGTTAGTCAAAATAAAAAGATGGTGGCCAACTGATGCCTTTTCTTGCAAGATATATCACAAACTTTCTTTTTTTAAAAATCAGACATAGGGTGGGTAATGAATTCCATGTTAAGATCAGAAGATTCTGTATCTTCCATTCTATATAATAAATTTAATGTATTCCACATTACCCTGTGTTACCCAGGTTGAAACATCCTTCTAAAATCTAAAATGACTAAGACTACTTTAATGATAAATGTTTTGATGAAGATTTAATGAAAGTAGCCTTAACTTTTAGCTGAGAACTAGAGTCTTATTAATAAGAATCAATCTCACTGCATTAAAAGTACAGAGAGCACTTACTGATGTGTTAAAAGCCATTTGTTGGAGATCTTCATGAAAAGGATCATGATTCAAGTTATTCAAGAAAGAAACTTCTTAAAAAACAGGTTTGGTTAGTCACTCAATAGAAACTGTCATGTGACTAATGTCTTTTGGCAGCATGCTGTGTTGGGGCGATCAACTGAAAAATTGGAACCGGTGGTGATCAATGAATGTTAATTCTCTCGCCTTTTTTTGCATCACTAAAAAGTCTGAATTTTAAAAAAAAACAAGCATGAACACAAAGTAAGGGACCAATTTAGCATGAAATTACATTGGAAATTTAACCCACTCCAAAAAACTTAGGGGTGGTGGATCAGAAACAAAATGTTTTTTCTAGACAAAGATAATAGATAAGAAGTAAATGTTTAATTTTCAGTTCTCTAGCTCCATTGGCAGGGTCTGTACACATATATACATACATAGCCAGCCAGAATCACTTAAAAACTGAAGAAACCTATGTTGACAGTTTTGGTTGGCGGTTTCTAATAAGTCTTTTGTGGTCTTTTGAATTTTCAGTTTTTATATCACTAAATCTGAAGAAGCTCTTTCTGTCTTGGTAGACAATGGAATGACACTGAAGTGACCTCTCCAGGGCACAAGCTTGGGCAAAGTGTACGGAAATCCTGGAATGCCAGTCAGCTGTGCACTGTCTTAAGAATAGTTGGACCCCCATTTTATCAAATACAGAATAATTTCACTTCCCAACTGGACAAATTCTGGAACCACCCACACACATGTATGAGGATCGCTACTTTGAACTAGACCGTGTGTCACATTCCACTCTTGTGAGGAGGCGAAAATACCTATAGATATTATAATATAAAATATGTATAGATGTAATAAATTGTAATATAGAATATATATGTATATAATAGAATAATATTGAAATAATATAGAAAAATAAATATAATCGATGCTTTTATACTTGCGTCTCTAAAAATTCAATTATCTTTCATGGATGCTTTTATGGTTCTGTCAATATTATTTTTACCATGTCATTTAAATTTCCATGTCTTTGGATTATCTATTTCCAAAATCTTATTCCAATTTTGTCTTCTATCAAATTTTCCTGTTTTTGAATCTGTTCAAGTTATTTTTTTTTTTCAATATTGTTTACTTCATATGTGCAAATATGTAAGTAATTACATTTTGCAATCTTAAGTTAGGTTGTCAGTGTACGAACAATGAATATCATTGAGTTATTGAGTTTAACCAAATTTGTCTTAAGTCTTGTTGGGTGTTCTTCCTGCAATGATCATGAACTAATGCAATTTGCAGAATTATATATAAGGAAAGAGAAGCCCCTCTTAGGCAAATAAATATTTTTCAACAATAACAAATCAATATGTGAGTTAAGATAGTTTTATCCTTAAAGCTTGTGACTCCAGTAAAGAAGAAGAAAACAGATTGTGATGCAAGACAAAGGTCAACCATGTATGTACACTATATCTAGTAGTGATACGTGAAGTATATATTTCTTTGAGAAAGTTAGTGTTTCGAGTGTGATAGATAAGGGCATTAAAAAAGAATGCAATATTAAACCAACATAAACTAACATTTTTTTGACATTGGGTTTGAACTAATGCTGAGATAATTTTGATTCTTGCATAAATTTCAAACTCTCAAAAGTCGTATCCAGGTAATTGTTGACTCACAAAGTGTAACCCTTAAAATGCATTTACAAAAATTGATTTTAACACAAATATAAATCTATATTATCTCTTAAATTCATATAAAATAATTTGAATGTTATTATAAAGGGGAATAACTACTGAATAAAGTTACTTCCCTTCCACATTTTAGGTAATTTAAAAAATGTTCTTTGTATTCTATTCACAGAAGAGTTTCACTGTCAGTTAGGAGCAATATCAAGCTGTTCATGAAATTAAGAGTTAATAATTGTGAAGAGTTTGTCTGTTCTCTATAGATGGCCAAATGGTATGACGTAGAGCAACCAAATTTGGTATGCATACTTATTGAACCCAAGGGAAGGTTTTGATGTAAAAAGATTTTTTGTTCCTCAAGGGGCTCTCATCAAGAGGAGGTTTCTAACAATGGCATTTCCATTTTTGTATTTTTGTTAATTCTTTCATGATAATATTTCTGTCATTAGTAAGGAGAAAGATTGTAGAAAATTCTGATATAAAAATTATTTGTGTCTACAATATCAACCCAGGAATATTTGTGCAACGTAATAATAATGTTTCAGCAGAAATCTTCTTTTTTCTTCTTTTTTTGCAAATTATTCAGACTATTTTCATATTTGTCCTACTTTCTCTCCTGGATTCATTGGTTTCTTTAGATGGGCATTCTCCTGTCTGTTAATGTTAATCTTCTTAATTAGACTATACCAGCTTTGCTATGTGACAGTATTCATAGAGTATCCCTTGAGAGCAAACTGTCTATGGCCTGCAAGATGAGCATGCTAAGTATTGCCCCATGGTGAGTGTTGTTCTAATCTTTTAATTATCTTATTTTTCAAACATGTTCCTCTTTACTTATATCTACATTTTCAGATTAAATATCATTGCTGGTCAGTGGTTTCTGTGGACTAATATCCTTATCTTCATGCTTCATTTTCAAAGGTTCCAATTCTGATTGTCTCCAGTAATTTTTATCTTTACATCAGATATGGATATTATTTCAGGTTTCTTTTAAAAAAGATTTTCTTCTTGTGAATCTTTTGAATATACTTTGGATATTTGAATCTGCAATTCATCCCTGTGTCTTTATTTCTGAAATCATTTATAATAAGAGCCGTGTCTGTCACACTCATAGTATTAGTAGCAGCTATCAGCCCCCTCTCCCTTCCTACCCTCTTATTAAACTACCTAACTTTCTTTTCTCCCCTCTCTCATCCTACTGTGTCTGTCACACATAGTATCAGTAGCAGCAATCAGCCTAGCCTATTGTTGTACACATGATAACCATCAGTGAAGCAACGAGTCATGGAGTGGTATAGTAGAGTATCAAAACTGTTCACTGATTTGGTTTTACTAACTGTCAATATCCGACCATTTTTAAGCAGCTTGTTAGTCAACATTTTTCTGCTTGCTATTTCTCAACATCAATCCCTTGGGTATTGTATCAGTATTTTATTTTACTCTAAAGAAAATTGACTTTTTCATTTTCATTGATCTCCTAATGGCACTGAGTCATCTTTTAGATTTCAAGTCAGTATTTTTGATAGCTGATAACCCTCTTCCAAGCAGAAGAAAAAATAGTTATTTTCTGCTCAGTTGTTTGCTGGGCCTAGCATTCTCTTGTAAATCATTTTAATGCTTCCAGCATGTCACTCTCTTATCACCTTCAGGCATTATGACAGTATTTTCACAAGAGAACAATCAATCTTTACTGGTCTTTGAGGGACTAAAAAAAGTCCCCCGCCCTCACATTTTGACCCCTAAAAAGGGGGGAAAGTGTGATCAGAATATGAGGTCAGGTAAAAAAAACAACATAAAAAAGTATTATTAGAATATGAGGTCAGGTAAAAACTAAATTCCCAAAAAGTGTGTTCAGAATAAACAATAAATAAATTTGTTTGATTTTTCAAGTTAAAGCATTTGGAGGGTGTAGGGCTAAAAAAAACTCTGCCTACCATGTGCCGTTTTTGCTTGGTTACAGTAACATAGCCACATAGAAACTACTATTATTATTATATAGATACTATTATCACAGCCATTCTCAACCAGAGTTCAGCAAAAATTTCATACATGTGTGAAAAAAGCACCTGGCTTCATTTGAGGTTTTTTATAAAACAAGTAGTGGTCTGTGTCTTGACATTTTGATACTGGAAGCATCAGAAGACCAGCTGCTGTCATTTTTTACAATCATTATAAACTACAATTTTTACAGAAACATTCTGAGTTCTTGTATTTTTACCTTGATAAGTGCAGTTAATCCATTCCAAATTTTTCCGTACTGTTCAAAACCACTCTGTTCAAGGTGTTATTATAATTTAATGTGTTTTTGTTTTCAGCTCATACTTAGTTACATTAATTTGTACTGCAATACCATAACCACACTACAACAAAAACCACACTATTCAAAACTGCACTATTCAAGGTATTCCTGTATATAAAGTTTATGGAAAACATTAATTTTATGAAAGGTAAGCTAAGCTTATCAATATTTTTTTCAAGGAAACTTACTTCCATTTTATATATTTTATATAAAATTTCCTTTGACGGTGAGGGGACTGAAGAAAAATAGAGTATCTTAGAATGTTCACCAAAATAAACAAATGTGTAGAGAACTATCTTCCGGTACCCTGTAGATTACTGATAATTATTTTTAGATTATAACACATGTAAATCTTTGAACACACTGATGTGTTGTTAGCTGTACATACAATACTTTTTTTGGAGGGGTTCCTTGAGATGAATGTTATTTCAAGGGTTTCTCCAGTCTAAAAAGGTTGATGAAGACTACAATTGTATCTGAATCATGGAGACAAAGTTTGCTAGTCCACTACTGATTGCATTTATATATAAAAAAACAGATTGAAGCCAGCTATTTTGTCTTTTGTCTTGGATCTAATAAGTTTCCCTAGCATAATTCTAAGAAGATGAACATTTTAGACAGTGGAGCATTGATTAAAAAAAACCAAAAAAACAAACAGAATCAAAGTGTTAAGTAAGTATCATGTGTTATTAGGCAGAAGAACGGGCAGCGATTGTTCATCAGTAGGAGAAAGCACTTTGTAGTACACACATGTTAGGTTGACTGCAGTCACTATATGAATAAAGGATCTCTGTAAGTACATAATATTTTGTTGCATTTTTAATGTCATTAACCCAAGCTTACACAAAGATTCATAAACTGGTTCTTAAAAACTAAAAGTCATATTCTAAAGACGGAAATGTTTCATTTTTTTTTGTCTAAAAATAGTCAATACTTAATTATTTTTTCATTTGTTTTTCTTTTCAGGTAAGTCAAAATTTTCTTCATTGTTTGAGGATCATTTATAAGATGGATATACCTACCTGGATTTATTCTTGATTCAATAACAGCTAACAAATAAAAAATGCTCACAAATACCAAGGTAAGCTTTGAAGATTCTGGCAATTATTGCTATTAACAATTTTTCTTATATTTAACTATTCATGCATATGCTTAAATTAATGTGCACGTGCACACACACACACACACACAC
>VCCN01006457.1:330434-349486 GCA_006491835.1 Architeuthis dux | reverse complement strand
GCTTTCACTCACAGGTCTTGAACCATTTTTTCTTTCTTTGTTTTAATCTGAGATACCCATTAAAATACAAATTGAAAAGGGGTTTAAAAAGAAAAATTATATTTCAAGTTAGAATAAAAGAAACTTTAAAGAACTCAACAACTTCTGTTATTTAGCTAAAGAATTATTTCAGTCAGGGCTCAATAACTATTATAGAGAAGCCCCTTCCTGATGAAGTGAATAGTGTTAAAGACCAGTAAAAACAATTCGTTCTGTGAAGTATTGACCACTTATTTGATTTTCTTATGATTTTGTGAGAAACTTTCTTTTGTTTAAAAGAATTTCCATACAACATGAACTGCTCACTTCACATTGCAGACACAGTTTTTCAGCATTTTCATTTTCATCTGGTCTGTAAATTATTCGATATCTGGCCAAAATGGCAAGATCCAGAGTGGGTCCCCCTTTCTATCAAATTAAGACACCATTTGCTACAGCTAGACCAAATATGGCACTTTCTTCCAAATTTGAACAATTTTTTCTGTTAGCGGCTGGACTATAAGGCCTAATCAGTAATTTAAATACATTCATTAGTATTTATTTATCAACATAGTTATTTTCAGTCAATTTTTCTAGCATTTTTTTCACATCTTAGCATTTGTAAAATTCCAAACATGCCAAAAACTGACACTGCCAAAGAATGATCACTCAACTGTGTAAAGCAAGTGTCTTCAACTCTTTGAGTGTTTCATATACCAATATTCTAGGTCTTTATTATCTATAGGCAGGTCTTTATTGGCTTTTCATTCTGGACAGAATTTATATTTGGCATAAATATTACAAGCAAGGCATGTATATGGCATGAGTGTAATCGGCTTATATGGATCATACTAACAAACATCATATTGGTTTGCCTCTATAAAATTATGTCAAAAAGAATCAACTTTTGTTTTACATATTTTGGGATTATATTTTTTAAAAATTTTATATATATAACCATGAACATGGCAGTTGAAAAAGAACGAACTTGATATAACAACTTGACATAATATAAAAAGGTCAAAAAAAGAAAAGGGAATATTGTTGACTGTTTGTACCTTTTATGTTGTGTATAAATATGAAAAGAAGTTAATACAATAGAACTGTAATAGGTCTTTTTAAAAGCTATCACTCTTCAGCTCTATTGAGCCACACATAATGTATATGTACCTATTGATATGTACGCTTGAAATATAGAGCATAACTTAACATTTAATTCTTAGACTTACTGCTCAGGTCAGCAGTTCTAACAAGTTCAAGATATTCCTCAAAGAATTCATTGAATCATAACTGGAATACACAATTCAACTGAAACGTTCCATAAGGTTATAGAAAGCCAGGGAAAATACTTTGATGACTGAATAATGAAGCTATGAATTCATATGAATAAAGGATTTTGTAAAAAATGCTGGACAATTTTGTATCAACACAAAGTTATAGAAAACATAGACATCAAAATTGCAAAGTGAAGCATCCTTAAAAGTCTATTTGTTTGGAGTTTTTATAAGATACCTAAAAATAGAACTAAACATTTTAATAATCATCCCTGTGCTTAATTTTAAGTGGGTGCTCCATAAAAGTGGCCTTTTAGCAAATGTTGTTTTGTTTCAATAATTCAATTATAAGAGTAATAACGTATTTAATTTCTGTGGCCTTTTGAGGCCCAAAGGACACATTACAATGTAGAAAACACCAAGAAACCAAAACAAGGAAGACATGTATGCTATTAGAAATATATTTAAATTGGGGGTTGGAGGTGTGGAGTGGCATTAGTTACCAGCATGGAAAACAGAATCGGCAACCAAGTTCAAGTTTTGACCCAGGCTGCTTACATTCACTTCACACTAATGCCCTTAGGAAAGGCAAGAATCAACTTCACCCAGCTATGGGTAAATAGCAGGGTAGTTGGAGCCTTTTAACCGTTTTAGGCAATTCAACTAAGAGATTGTTACTCTGACAGAGAAACAAACCAGGAATGGAACCCTTATGGCAAACTGGTGGTAAACTCTACCTCCTTTCTGGCCGAGAGAGTGTGATCATACCTGTGCAATGACTCTCCCATTTTAAAAACATTCACACACAAGTTGCTATGCAAATCTCCTCTTCACAGACCTCATCGAAATGATTGTCAACCGACATACGTATTGGAGGTTCTAAATTAAAATTTAGACAGACTATTGTCCCTGATGAGTTTATCTATTGAAAATGTGTACTCTACGTCTAAAGATTCATCATTAGATTGTATTGAAATAACTTCATTTCATTGTACTCCATAATTTGACTTTATTTTGAAGGTTTGTTCCTTCAATGATTGCATCAAATTGAGATTTGTCTGTTGCTAATGAGAATCATTTGGAAGAATAATTACATGATCACATCCTCACTAATTAGGTCCATTTGTATTGAATAGTAATTGCTGATCAAAGATTAATTGATTGTATCAGACACCGAAAATAGAATGTTGATTTAAAACTGTTTGAAAATGTTCTTTACTCAAATACATTTCAAAAGTAAAATCCAAAGAAAATTTAACAGCTTAGTTTTTTTGTTTTTTTTCTTTTAAATTATTTATACATAATTACAAAGCATCTTACACCCTCATGACCACCATATACTCCTGACAAATTGATAAAGAAGTAAAATGGTTCCCAAGTGTTTCTATTTGGGTTACACTCAGTGGGAACTTTCCTCTTATCAGTCAGCTTTTGCATGTCCCAAAGAGGAGAGAAAATTTAAGTCTCAATGTTCATTCTAACCTCTTGACCTCCAGTTTCCCATGCTTGAAGTACTGCACAAATATAGTCAAGTTAGATATTATGGATATTTGTATTAATTTATTTCAACAACTATTGTATCAGGCTTCATTGTCAACCTGACTGTCCAGAGGGCTTTGCATACAATCTGTTTTTAATATTGTCACATGCTTCGACTGGATAAACCTTTGAACTTCCAATGACTAAAACATAGCCCAACTATTATTATCAGTTGACAATCCAATGATTACAATGGGAGGTGCAGGGTGGTGTAACTGTTACCGGCACAGAAAACAGAATCGGTGAACCGAGTTTGAGTTTTGGCCTACACTGTTTTTGTTCACTTCACACTAATTCCCCTGGGAAAGGCATGAATTTACTTCTCCTACCCACTATGGTAAATAGCAGGACAGTTGGAGCCCTTTAATCCTGTAAGGCAGTTTATCTAAGAGAAGGTTACTCTGACAGAAAAAAAACCTACAGCTTAGCAGTTGTCATAGCTGGTCCCAAGCTTTGATAAAGGAGGAGTTGGGCATGAAAACTACTGAAACCGCAACTGCTGCACAAGGTGTCTACAGGAATAAACAAAAAACAATGACCACAGTATAATCAGTCTCCGGACAATAATTCAAATTTTTCAATTTGACTTGTGGAAGTTTGATGCGTGTTAAAGCTAATTAATCATTAATTATTATAAGTTACAGTAAATTAAATGTATATGACGATACTTAACTTGCTCCCTTTGTCTTCACTTGATAAATTATTTCAGATTTCAGATAAATTATTTCAGATATTAATGTGCTTAATGCTTGAATTAAAATATCAAGAGAGATCTATGGGACATATATATCCGAGCAGTCATAAGATTTTGGGATATATATGTTCCAGGGGTCTCGAAAGGGTTAAATGAGGTTTAATGAGTATAACTCTTCTACCTTCCTGTTAAATCACATTGAAAGCACCAGCTGTCACATGATAACCAAAGTTAAGTAGTGTTGAATCTGATTAGTACTTAAATGGGTGACAGCTTACAAATACTAAGTAGGTACTGCAAGCAACTCGTAGCTTTGTGCCAGACTAAGCAAAAGATTTGTAAATACAGTGAACCCTCGTTACAACGGACTGATTGTCCGAGCTAACCGATAGTAGGGGTTAATACTGTATATGTACAATATTGGATACTATATATACACAGTACACTGAACATGATATATCATATAACTATATAAATCATATATATATTTTATGAAATTATTTAACATATAAAAAGGTTAATTAGTTCAGGTCTAATTAAGATCTGACTCCTCTGAAAATCTCTAAACCTTTATAAGTTTGTTTACTTCTAAAAGTGGAGAAGTAATACGATAATATTTTATGAATTTTCTTACAAAATACCCTTCTCATGAGAAAATACATTCAAAATGGAATACATCCCAAAGATTTTATTGAAATCGGCCCATTAGTATATTTTTGGTGGAATTTTAAAATGTGTGTGAAAATTTAGTTAAAATTTCCGAATGCAAATTCTACTAGTTCACCAGTTTGTGAGTGTAAACAAGTTTTCAAACATGATTATCTCCAGTTTTATATTGTCTACAGAAAAAATGTTGAGTTGATAATTGTCTGCAATCTTTCTTTTATTAAAAACACAAAGATTATTACAATAAAATTAATAGATTTCAAGTTACAGACGTTTTCATTGACACACAGACGGTCACTCTCTTAACTCAGATTTCATCTGTTATATCCGATATCCGGTTTAACAGGGTCTGTTTTAACGAGGGTTCACTGTAATAAGTATAACTCTACTTTAAAAAATTGTTGATATCACTTTGTTAATTAAACTGTATATACAAGTATAACTTGATTAGTGCAGTTAATTCATTCAAATATTTTCCATACTGTTCAAAACACACTGTTCAAGGTCTTATTATAATTTAATGTGTTTTTTTTAGCTTATACTTAATTACATTAATTTGTACAGCAATATCTTAACCATACTACATCAAAACCTGCACTAATCAAAACATTGCTGTATTTGAGTATTGGGTCATCAGTTTAATTGGAAAAGGCCATCTCTAATGACTTGTTTGTCTTGAAGCTTTTTATGACATGCACAACACATACTAGGGTCGAGTGAAAATAAGGTTTTTCGAAAATTTCAAAACAGTGTAGTGTTTAAACCCTGACAAATATGTCAAAATTGAGATAAAAATTAATTTTGGATGGTTGCTCCCTCTTCTCTCATAGCAACCTACCTAATGTGTTTGGCTATATATGTATGTGTATGTAATGTATGTGTCATGTTAACAGGCCGCACCAATAGAGCTAGAGGGCTGAAAATTTAAACATTTACTCCTGATTATGTCGAGAAAAAACTTGGTTTTTTTTTTATATCCCCCACCAAAATGAGTTTTTTGGGGGCTCAATTTACAATGTAAGTTTATCCTAAATTGGTCCCTTAGTTTGTGTTCGGCATTGTGAATAGACCAGACACATTCAGGCCGGTTGTCAGGACAGAAGTGGCAACCACCCAAAATAATTTGTCAGGTTTTAAGCACTACTCTTTTTTCATTTAAATTTTTCACTCCACCCTACCTTCTACTTAACTCTTTTATTAAGAATGTTAGCTATTTTTTATGTGTTAAAATGATACCCAAGAATGCCCAAACAGATCCTGTATTCTGAATTCACAGAAGGTCACGACCCAACAGGTGCACCTTAGAAACAGTTCCGTGACTGCATTAAGAAAACCATGCTCTTATTCAACATCCAGCTTAACAATTGGGGAGAAGTGGCTGAAGACCATAAGAACTGGAGGCAGGCATGCAGAGAACGAGCCGTTGCTGCAAATCTCATTCAACATTAGCAAGCTGAGGAAAAAAGAACTAGAAGAAAGGAAAGAGCTCAACAACGACTTCTGGGACAAGAACAATTTCCTTAGCTACAGTGTTGATTCAGTGATCAACGATTCATTTAAAAAACATCAGAAATCATAGTCATAAAAAATTGAAACATTAACAACAATACAATGTAGGAACCTTGAAACATCCTTGTTAGTATAGTATAAAATGATACTTTACCCATTGCTTACTGTTAGAGCCCTATCTAGTCTGGTTTTGCAGAGATTTTCTTAACAATGGTGAATTGTTTTTAACTTTTTATATCCATGAACTTCTATTACAGCAAAAAGAAAGAGTAACAAAATGTTATATTTACATAACCCAACCAGTTTCTATTAGAAATAATATATAAATAAAACTTAAGGGAGCCAAACAATGAGATCATCCTTGCTTTATCTCTAAGTGAATGAACAGTAAACCTTGCAGTTTCAAGCTAAATACTCTAACCACAAAGCTATCACAAGATAGAATACCAACTTGATAAGTAGATCACTTTGCTTATGCTATTTTCTAAATTTATGGAATAAGATTTCATTGATTCACATCAATTTGCCTGCATTGACATTTTCATCTTTGTTACATCCAGCACAATGTGTCCCTCATCCTGTGATTGTCTTTAGGCACCAAAGTGGACAACAGTCAATTCTGTTGTCTACTGACACTTTGGCCTTTTGAGTTTCTATATTTATTGATTGATCAGTGAGATGTGAGGAGCCATTGTCTTTAGTTGACAGCCTTATTGTTTTTGTCTCAAAGTTTCAACCCAGGCCTCACTTTTCTTTGGATTGTCTTGGACTGCCCTTTAGACAGCAGCACCAGTGCTTGATGCATAAGAACAGTTTGCACAATGACAAACTATTCTTATGTATTAAGTGCTGCTACTACTGATATTTGTGCTGTTATATTTATATTCTATTTTATTTAGTTTGGTGAAACGTGTATCCTCATTGGGGATTGATACTTACTCAGAAAATTAAATTACAATAAAATTATGCAATATTATTTACTATTAGGTAGTAAACAAACAATATGACATACAGAATTGGAAGAGAGGAGTGGCAATACGAGCCCTGTGAGAAATGAGCAAGGTCAGTAATAAGAATGTCTAGTGAACATGAATGTCCTTTAGTGACTTTTAATAAACTTGCCAATAGTAACATACATTTGTCCCTGTCCTCCTGGGAACACGAATCGTAATGACTAGGCAGCAATATCTCTTTATAAAGTCAAAACTGAAAAGCAGGATTTGGGAAATTCTTGCACATTTGTAGCATTTGTTTAACAATTTTCAGTGAAAATATTTTCAAAATCAAATGACTCAGAAATCAATTTTTTAAATTCACTATTTAATGTGATTTAAAAAAATTGATTTCTGAGACATTTGATATGCAAAAACATCTTGCATGGAAGCTGCTTTATTTGAATGCAAATTGTAAAGGGGTTTTGTCATTTGTAAAGAACCAGTGGAGGTGGCCTAATGGTTAACAGCACGAAAAATGGAATCAGCGAACCAAGTTCAGGTTCCGGCTGAGACAGTTGGTGCTCACTTCGTAACAATGTCTTTGCGAAAGGTATGAACCCACTTCTCCCCCCAGCTATTGGTAAATAGTAGGGCTGACTGGGTTTTCTAGTTTTGGTCTCCCTCCCCCCTCCCCCAGTTATGGGTAAATAGTAGGATAGATTGGACTCTCTAGTGTTGGTTGGCAACCAGTCTAGGAGACATACAACTCTGAATCCAAACCAGGAATGGAATCCCTGAGGCAAACTGGTTCCACTTCTTCCAATAAGTCAGGTCAGGGTTTACTCCTTGCTGCTAGTACCATGTAACCCAGTACAACTTGTTACATGTTATTTAGGAGATAGGCACTGCCAAGTTACTCTCATAGTCCTGAGAAATGCCATGAAGGGGAAGTACTCAGCATAGCACCTTGAACTGGAACTGGAAAGAACCAGCAGGTTGTATGATTCATTGGAAAAATGGATGGTGTCATTTTTGAAAGCCCCAAACAAAGTTTCTCACACTCTAGAACACAAGGATGTGACTTTAAAAGCACCAATCAGAACATTTCTCTACATATGACTTTTTTACTGGAAAATTATACCAGTTATGATGTGGTTTACTGAAAGACTTTTTGTCTTGATAATTAGATGTTTATACATAAATTGTTTCACTTGATTAATATTTAAATGCTCTGATAACACTCTACATGGTGTGAAAGAATTTGTCCTTAGTTTCGATGGCTGCTCCTAGATGTGAACCTAAAATGAACATTTGACTAAAACTGGTTTAATTGAAACAAACAAGCTTTTTCCACTATAAACTTGTCGTTATCAAAGAGAAGCCCTCCTGTTATCTAAGAATCCATTCCTCCGCCCAGCCATGGGTAAAAATAGCAAAAAAGATGATCGGCACACACGCTGAAGGATCGATTAAATCTAAGATAAGAATTTGATTTAGAATTATCATAGCTTTTAATCATCATTATCAATATCAACAAATACAATGATTAGACTTTTCTTTGTTTTACTATTAACTCAAAAGTGGGTTGATTATTCATCAGCCACACTTTGAATTATAATCATGATTTTATTAATAAAATGCTGTCTTCATTCATAATTTGTTTAGCATTAAATGGTATTGTGGTTGATATAAACTAAAAATATCTTAAATGAAAAGTATCATAGCTTTAATTAGTTGGATATATTGTCTTGTTGAATTACAATTTTGATCATGTTTGTAAGCTTGGTTTAATGACAGATATCAACAGATTAAAAATGCAACAAAATATTATGCAAATAATGACCGCGGTCAACCAAACATGTGTGTCCTCCCGAGCTCTTTCTTCTACTGATAACACAATACAAAATGGCTGCTCGTTGACCAGAACGCAAAACAGCACCCCCTAGCGGAAGTCTTCTGCCTAAGGGGAATAATTCATGATACTTACTTAATAATGTTAAATAGCATTATTGCCATGTCAAGGCAGACTTGACTTATCACAGCATTTTATAAAGATGTCTTGCCATTATAATTGAAAACAATTACTTTTGATTTTGAATTAAAATTATCATTACTTTGAGTCATATATATCATCATCTCAAATTAATATTATGCCTGTTTTAAATTGATTATGTCATTTTTAATCATTACTGTATTGAATTAGAATTGACATAGACTTTAGTAAGCATAATCTGCTTTGAATAAGAATTAACCAGTATTATCACCTTGAATTATATTGATTGCTGCTTTGAATTTTTTTGTTTGTTCCTGTAGACTCCTTGTGGAGCATAGGGCCACAACCACTCTACTATCGCATAGAAGCATCTTAATGATTTGAGAAGTTAACACCTTTTTCCTTTTTTAATTTATTTTTTTAAAATTTTAATGGAATAAAAGAAAAGAAAATTTTTTTAAAATTTTAATGGAATTTTAATGTATGAGAGAAATCCACTTTGAAATGTTAAGAAACAAAATGGCTGCATTTTTCCCAGCCAAAGTTTTGACCCATTGCATTCTTCCCAGTTCACAATCTAACCAGTTATTTTGCTCCCCCCTTTTTTTGCCTTTCTCACATTAACCAATCACATTTTCTTATTATTTCCCTGACTTGCCATTCTTCCTAATACATGTTTGCTTTCTAATGAGATAAGAAATAAACCCAAATACAGAGGAAGCTGTTTATTATAATCACGGATAATGTTATCAAACAGTTATTGTTAGCAAAATTAGTCGGTCCCAAAAACTTCAGTTTCAAAACTTTCTTATTCATTTTTTATAATGTAAAGTTGTTTATAACAATGAATTTAATAACATAACATTGAATTTATAACATTGAATGTAAATTTATAATATTGAATGTAAATTGTTCCAATTTTGATATCTTTTGCTTAATGTTATCAGCCGGTTATTGTTATCTAAAAGACCCAGTCCCAAAGTGATCATAATAAGCGGCTATCTCTGTACTTTTCTTCCATTGATAAGTCCTTTGCTTTTAGACACCCAGAGAATAATAGCCAAAACAAGTCATAGCACTAATACCTAGTATGAAATAAAAAATAAGAATAAGAAGAAACAGTATTCAAATTTGTAAAAGTCTGTGATAAACTACTGCTCCCACAAATGGATTCAACCCATTACCCCAGCTTTTATCTTTTTCATGATTTAATGCCTATAAAGCAATTATATCAGCAGGATTACTATATTGTAAGCATATATGTATCATCATTATCATCAGCCTTTTAACATCAGTCATTGAACATAGACCTTCCCCAAGATTCACCAGACCTCTCGAACGTGGGTGTTATGGAGCCAATATCTTCTGCTGTCTAAATAGTCTCGCCATCTTATTTTTTGCCACCCACAGTCTCGCATACAATCTCTGGGGATCCATGTTGTGAGTCATGATGTCCAACGGTTGTCTGACATTCTTGCAACATAGCCTACCCATTGCCATTTGAATTTTCTAATGGTTTTTATGATATATCTGACCCCTGTTTGTTCAATAATATAATGTGCTGTCTTGTGATCTCTCCATGTGATGTTATGCATGATCTTTTCCTGTGCACGTTGCATGTTTATTAGTTTGAGTGCCAATGTTTTGGTTAGGTTCCATGTTTCAGTCCATGGTGTGCTATCGGGAAGATGCATTGGTTGTATATGTGCACCACCAGTGCTATAGTTCATGGGAATTGATTATAAAGGATTCTTCCACTGCATCCATTGTTTTCTGAAACCATTGTTGTATAATGAAGTTTGAATCCTTGCATTTCTCTATGAACTTCACTCATTCTCTATCTTGAAATTTTTCCTGGTTTGGTAGGTAACAAATTGTGCTACACCTTTGGTGATTAGTGATAGGTATCATAGAATTATTACTCTTAATGGAATATATTTTGGGCATCCACGTGTAATTAAAAATGATATTTGTTGTATTGCCATGAAGTGAATTATATGGGATCTGGCTGTAAAGGACTTCTCCATCTAGCCAGTAGGATATTCTTCCCCTGCTAAGTCCATTGGACTTGGGCTATTTGCTTGACTGTTCCATAATTTTATGTTTTGATGATTAAAATGAAATAAAGTCAGTAGAATCATCACTCTATAAGCCTATTGAGTTTGTAAATACCTTTTACCCAATGCATGCTTCTAGTACCATAGAGCATAGGGTCTGACCATAAAGGAACTTTACTATATTATGAAATTGCTAATCAATCCCTGTAAAAAATAATTCATGGATATACAGGTTTACCCTGCTGTTCGAAAGTAGAGTGTTCCTAAAAAAGGCTTTTATAAGCCAAAATAGCGTAAAGTGAAGTAGCAATTATCATTAATTTATATGGGAAATATTTTTGTGCAAACCCAGACCCCAATGGTTAGGATGGTATGTCAGGCTGAGTCATCAGGTGTTGAGAGGTACAGGAGACTGGGGTGTAGAAGAGAGATAAAAAATAATGGCTAGATGCAAAACAATAGCAGAGGGCTATTTTCGCTTTTTGCTTTTTCTTTTAAAAGCAAAATAGTGGCGTAATGCAAACTTTTGTGTCTACTTGTATTTAAATTCTATTAGATAATTTTTTTAAGAAAATAAAATAAAAAAACTTGTTACAGTGGAAGAGTCCATTGTTTCAAATGGTGGGTAGGAGATATTTTTTATCCATGGTTAAGGACAGAGAACCAAGAAAATCACACAGTTCATTATATGAGTAGATTGCCTTGTTAATGGAGTTCTTGCAATCCTTTATCTTATAGCAAAACATTATTTGTACTTTTTCTCACTCTTTCTTGACCTGGTAACAGGCAGATCAGTGGTACTTTTTCAACAGTTCTCCTAATGCCAAAACGTTTTTCATTCAGACAAAATTTGAATCAGTTCATAGCGTTCATAAGAAAGGAATGATAGAGAGAGTGGGCGAAGAAAGAGGAATATTTTTTTTCTTTTTATGTCACACTACGTCATATAATTTTTGTTTTTAAATCAATTCTCAAAATAAAAATAATATGATGTTTAAGAAAAAGCGTTTGTAATTTAAGAAGCTAAAACATTTTTTTTTAACATCTCATATTGTAAGTGTAGAGTTATGACCTATAACTTATGGGGAACACAAATAGATATACAATTCTTGGATACAAATGAAAATGTAACAAGGCTCAAGAAAACCAGTCAGTGTCCATTTTCAGAGAGTCTTTTTTAAAATCTCTTAACAGCTTTACATTCTTCTTCTTTATTTTATCAATTGGAAACAAATAGTTTTATTACTGAAACAAATGTTGCCAAATGCTATCAAAAATTGTGTAGGCAACATTTTTAACATTTAACATTTTAACATTAAAAATAAATATACAATTTGTATATACAAGCACAGAGCATAACAATCTTATTTACACAATCTCTAGGGCCTTAAACCATTGCAGTGGTGTAATAAACATCATAATTCTACTTAAAATCATTTGCTTCTGTTGATAACACTACATATTCCGGTAATCTATTACAAAGTCCTACCACACTATTGCTAAAAAAGAATTTTCTGATATTCCATCTACTTCTATTTGCTTCTACTGTATATGTGTGGCCTCTCAGTCCCTTGTACCCGCTTCTAGTAAAAATACATCAGGGTTTACTACTTCTAAACCCTGCATAATCTTAAACATTTCTATTAAGTCACAGGTTTTTGTTCTTTATATGTAATGTTAAATAATTTAGTACCTAATTTCTAAATGCATCTATTTACATCCCTTTGTCTATAAACAAGTATCTGATAACTACAAAAGTGAGAAAATTAATTTTCATGGATCACTGCAAAAACATTTTTGTTTATCCAATTTCAGAAATGTTAGCCTCTTTGACAGTTTTTGTCAAGTCATGGAAAACCATGCAGAACAATGAGAAACATAGCAAATCAACCTTTAAAAACAAAACTAAGATAATAATATCAAGTTCAATAGATTGAGTCAGAAAAAGTCAGTGTTTCATCTTGTCTGAAACACTAAGCGTTATTTCATTTTGTCTCTTCTTGCATCGTTTTGTTTATCTTTTGGGTATCTTAACTCTTTCAAGACTAATCTATTAAGGTGCTTAATGCCTGAGTTTTTAAAGGGGTGTTATAAAGCCAAAAACGTGTTAATTTTTATTTAATGGTTGAAGAAAACTATTCCTTTATTAATCAAAAGTTTTCCATATTTTGAAGAACCAAGATCATGATGGGATATATTTGTTTCAGTAGAAATTTATTGTCTTTCATGTTTATTTTTCATGACATAGGTCTTAGTAGACCTCTAAAAGGTCTATGGGATATATATATATATATCTCAGCAGTCTGAGAAACATGAGGATTGAATGTCTCAGGAGTTTCAAAAGGGTTAAAACAACAATATTCAGTCAAACTTGAAATTCTTTTTTAGTTAATTTTTTATTATTTATTTTTTTTTGCTTTGACACAACATTTAAGTTGGTTTGTTTTCCAGCCTTCTTTAAGTGAATCTTGTAGACAAAAAAAAATCATTTGAAGACAGGAGAATGGTCCAGCTGAAAGAGTGTGAAAAAATAACAACAAAGATACTATTGAACTTATTCTTGACGCTGCTTTTGTTATCACAATGTTTCATCTTATCTATTTTACAGCTTTCTTCAGGTTTATAATAAGGATAGAGAGGGGTTTCTTTTTTTAAGAAAATGGTGTTGTTTTTTTTTAATCTTGGGGAGGTGGAAATGGCAGTCACGCTATTTTGTCCATTCACTTTTGTTTTTTTACCTTTATTTTACTTGAGCAATCACTTCTGGCTTTCTAGGCCTGTGGAAGATTCACCAAAGATCAATTAACCATACATTTCAGGAACACGTTCCCTACTCTGTCTGTTGCCAGCCTGTCACATTGCTGGATGAGGGATTGGACTTTCCTGTTTTGAATTTAGACTAGTCCGTTTCCAAGACTGGTTGCCCATAGCTGTGGTGAAGAAGACATGGATTCTTGCCTTTCGGAAAGGCATTAGTTTAAACTGAACGCAAACTGTAACAGCTGGAGTTTGAGCTTGGTTTGCCGATTCCATTTTCCGTGCTTTTAACCATTAGGCCATCTGCACATCCTATGAAAATGTTGGCGAAAATAAATGTTGGCAAATATACCAACAGATATGATAGATTTAAAAAAAATAACTTTATATTATCTGATATTTTAATTAATTTTATGCCAGTACTCATTTGATGATTCCTTATAACATGTCTAGTGCAGATGGTAAATAATTCTTTGTTAGTCCTGCATTGGATCTGAAAGAACTTACTGATATCCATATCTAAATATCATGCTATTTATTTCTGTGTAAAAGGTTGACTAAATACTTGAGGTGATGTCTGCTCCTCTGTGTGTAGGTGTGAGTGCTAAGTATAAATGAAACCTCTTGAAACAAGTATTTGAATGTCAGAAACTTCTGATGCTTCCAGACTTGTTTGTATCTGTGGCTACGATCAGACAGTTTTTTTTCTTCTCTTTCTTATGAACCAGGGCCTCTCAAACTTTTTTCATTCACAACCCCTCTAAATGAGACACGTTTTTTCACAACCCCTCTTGATGAGACATATTTATTCACGACCCCTCATTCATTATTATAAAAGCAATAGTTAATAAGCTATATATTAGTCGTTAGTCAAAATCTAACAATAACTAAACATAGAAACAAATAAAGATCTAAAAAATTGCCAAAGATTGCTATGTATTTATAATCTATAGTAAATTTTACAATGATCTGTACGAAATGAAAATTACTTTTTGAAAATAGATTAAAACATAACAAAAACAAATTATTTTTTTTTACATTGGTGAAATATTGGTGAATAGTATTGAACCAATATGTACCAGAAGAAGTACATTTTTGTATAGAGTTTTTTAAAAAAAATTACTATATTTACTCGAGTACATTGCAATCTCGAATATAATGCGACACCACTTTTTGTAGCTAAAAATCAGTAATCTATCTATATATATTATCATTATTCTTACATTTGAGTATAATGCTACCCCCCAATTTTAATCCTGATTTTATATTAAATTTCTTGCATTATACACGAGTAAATGCGGTAGTTACCGAATTATTCTTTAAAAAAAGATTTCCAGTATTTCTGCAACCACAAATAATCTTTATGCACCCCCCCAAAGGTGTCCCGACCCCTACTTTGAGAAGCCTTGTTATCATGCAATTAAAAGTTTGCAGAAAGTTTTAAATGAAATCAGCTTTGATTTATTGCCTTTGCATCTTTCAGACAAATGAGCTCATTCTTTGTGTTATTTATGTTGTTACCACAAGGTTTCGGCCAATCCATTCTATGGCCTTCTTTGAGTATGAGAGCTTTGGGATGGAGAAGGAAAGTATAGAACTTCACTGGCTCTAGTTTCTCTTCATTTGGTTTGTCAAAAAGAAATACTGTTATTCCACAAGACACTCTGTCATGCTAGGGACATTGGACTTGTAGTAGTAAGAGCATGCTAGGAGGCGGAAGATAAAGTTTAATATGTCAGTTTATTCCACTGTAAGGCCTGATGACTGAATTGATATAAAATACATAATGGAGCTAGTTTGAGCCTCTTAGTGAATTTATGGCTTTATGTTTATTTTTACAAGATTTACATAGTTATTTTTTAAGCTTCCATGGCCAAAGAGGTTATGGTGATGTCCATGAAAGACAGGCTTTCGCAGTGCGGGATATGAGTTTGTCTCCTTGAAAGCTACTTCTTTATTCCCAATTGTATTTAGTACAGTTTTCTTTAGTGGTCAAAGCATATCATGATAAAAACATCTGTAAGATGAAGTAACTCAGACTCAGTTACTCTTATGTCACATAACACATTAGGCAATGATTTTGTCTCCATTTCTCAAATGCTCCATTGAGACCCAAAGCAATTGTTAGTTTTTATGGTGCCGGGTAGCTAGGTTGAACCCAAGATGGACTGCCTTACTCAGCTAAAGGGCTTCAACTGCCCTGCTATTTACTCATAGCTGGGGGAGAAGATGTTTGATGCTCTTTCCAAGGGCATTAGTGCAAATTGTCGCAGCCGGTGCTTGAACTCTGTTTGCCAATTCCACTGTGTCTGTTAACTGTTAGGCCACCCAAACCTCCAAAGATGAAGTAAAGCTAGTAATAAAATAATAATAGTATTTACAATGTAAGAATCTTGAGTCTTTCTGGATTTATCTTCCTCAATTTTTCATAAATAGAATAACTTTATTTATGAATCTGTTTTTTTTTTGTTTTTTTTTTCCTACTAAGAAATTGTGTCTCTTGACCAAATCTTTCTCCTTCATCTTTTGTAAATCTTTTTTTCTTTTTTTATAACCCCCCCATCCCCCACCCCGCTCTCTATTTGGATGCCAAGTGCACTTGTGCCTACGTCAGCACTAGCAGAGCCTTGTCCAAGAGATGATGGTCAGGAGAAGAGGACTACATTTAACTTCCTGCCTTGAAGATTCTAGCTTGACTACTTTGTCCACTTGTCATAACACTTACACCAAAACCACCAATCATTCTTCTCTCTTTAATTGCACCCCTTCATCCTCTCGGTTATCACACAGTCAGCTTCTCATTTTTACAACTTTTTTGAAAAATCTGAATAAATTCACAATAATTATGAGACAATAAGTCTTTGGAACATTTCAAAGATCTATCTTATTCATACTCTGCATTCTTCATTTGTTTTAGGATGTTTACACATTGTTCTTGTAAAATGATTTAATCCTACCAAATCTGGCCGCCGGGATTTACCTCCCTCTATACCATGTCTTCTTGACAAACAGATTAGTTAAGTCGTCATCATCGTGGCTATCCCTTGATGTTGAGAATGATGGACTACATTCTGTTGCTTGCTGGCCCACAGAACAAAGATGCCTATGTGTGTAATTGTTTAACATTGTACTTGTTTCTGAACTCCAAGAAGCACATATTTCACAAATCAACCAACTGATTCCAATGGCAAGGAAACCAAGATGATTGGAGCTGATGAATCTGTTATATTGACTTCAAAAAGCCACTAGTTTTTTTTTATTACATCCATTAAAAAGTTTTCTTAGAGCTTCGAAAATGATGTCCATTTTCTTTGAAGGTCAAAATGTGTCTCCAGACTCCAAATAAATAATCGATAAATTAACAGATAATCACATTTTGATTACATCTGTTGAAAACCATTGTTTCTTAAGCATCCAAAATGACGTCCGTTTTGTTTGATTGTCAGACTCCAAAAACAGATATGCATAACAATTCAGACTATTATCAATGATCTAGCTTCATTGTTGTCAGAATTGTATCTTGATTAGATTTTTTTTTTAAATTATTGCTGGATTTCAAGCTCTTGTCAAGGTACATTTAATTAAATTTCTGCTCTTTGTTACCTGAAGTCAAAATATTTTGCTGCACTTGAAGACCTTTAGACACCTTAAACCTTTTTGAATTTGAAATACTTAGTTCTGTATGAACATATTTACTGCTAAAAATAATCATCATTGCACGAGTTATTCAGATTAGAATCTTTATCCGTGATGTTTTTACCACATTTTGACTGATGCAATTTTTGGCTGTCCTCAGGTGTATATCTCATGCAATTGCTGTTTTTGATCTCTTCGATTGAAGGTTCTTCAGGCATAAAGGATTCCTGCAGACAGGCACTTTAGTAGTCAGTTTTAAATATCTTGTGGAATAATGACAACTACTCCTTAGAAGTAGTTATTTCATCTATCACACTTGAATCAGCAATCCAAAGAATTGTGTATAAGGCTATCCAAGCATTACCTTTCACAGCTAAAACAATTTGAAAAAAAGAGTCTAAAAAGGATGAAGTAATTCAAAAAGTTATGCATTAAAAATCAAAAGGATTATCATCAGTTTTCTTCAAGGAGGGGCTCTCTCTCCGTTTTTTGATGGCTCTTTACTATTTTCAGAATGCAGCAAAAGCTCAAGTGGATCATCAGGCTGTAATTTCACCCATAGATTTTTCTGCCTAGGCCATTCAGGTGGTAATTGTTAGGAAAAATAATAATGCACTAGTGTACCTGTGTCAAAAATGACAGCATATATGAAATTGATACCTTGTTAAGTCCTTATTATACCAACTGTAAAAATGAAATGAATTGGACAAAAACATTTCAGTAGTCAATGAACAAAATTTTTATATCAGCATGCTCATATACCACATCTTTTCCCTTTTCTTTGGGGTGTTACAGACAAAAAATAAGTATACAAATATACATGACATATTATTATAGTAGATTACATTTATGCATTTGTGTCTCTGTTAAGTCAGAAGGAGAAGGAAGTTGTGAAGAAATTTCACAACTTTTCCTATTTTCATATAAAACAACTCCAAATCTGAGTGTCTCTGAAGGGAAATCACCAGCAGAGGCAATGTTGGAAAACCTATTCAAAAAACATTTGATGCAATATGTCCTAAAAAACAGTCTCATAAAGAAATGTCCCAGAAGACAAAACCCCAAAGTTTCAGTAGAGGAGATGAAGTCTTTATAAGAGATGTCACATCTGGGAAAGTAGAATGGTTAGCTGGAAACATTGAAATTGTCTTGAGAGTAGTGGCTCATACAGTCATGGTTGGATCATTTATTCACAAAAGACACATCAATCAAATAAGACCAAGATGAATTGTAGCTATCATTTGAAATTTTATATGAAATATTTGCCCCATGTGTACAAAATTTACCTAAAATATTTTGACATTCAAAAAATCATGAAGAAGGCCTAATATTCTTCAAGAGAGGATGTTCTATTTCATTAAAAGAGGGAGATATTGGATGGCTGATATGCCAGACTTTAAGATGAGTGGTTTACAAGGATATTTGGAGGACTACTGCTCACTGCAATTCATCCAAGCCCCAAACTGTCCATATCAAGCCTTGGTATATGGTTCCCTGGTCATAATACCAGTGCATTGAACACTGTAATATTTGCATTTCTTTTATTTCTTTAAAATTAAATGTCCATCTTATATATATATTACATATTGTGTCTTGCTACTAATATATTTGCTTCAAAATGTATGATGAGA
The DNA here is from genome assembly GCA_006491835.1 of Architeuthis dux. Classification (NCBI taxonomy): domain Eukaryota; kingdom Metazoa; phylum Mollusca; class Cephalopoda; order Oegopsida; family Architeuthidae; genus Architeuthis; species Architeuthis dux. The sequence continues at coordinate 330,777 of VCCN01006457.1, read as the reverse complement.
AAATCCCTGATTTGAAGTAGAGAATTTTTATCCTCTAAATTTTAGAAACTGAATCACTTTACGTATAGAAAAGTTGTTTATTTTTATGTACTGATGTTGCATTTATTCTTGAACAGTGTGGCAAAGCACTGGCTTTTTGTTTTTGTTTTTCGTGAGTTTACTTAAATTGGCTCTTGTCAATTGCTGCTCTGTTCTTAAGGCTAATCTGGACATTTTCTTACCTTCCTTCCCTCCTCCATCCTCAGTTTCTTCAATTAACCCTTTTATTTCATTGGTTATATAAAACTGCCTTTATAATTCATCATACTTCTTTTACTATCCCATGGGCACCAATCTGTTAATC
>VCCN01006457.1:308330-328674 GCA_006491835.1 Architeuthis dux | reverse complement strand
TCAAGTCCCACCACTTTCTCTAACTAACAAAGTTTGGACTGCCTTTATAATTAACGAATCATAAATCATGAATAAACAGATGAATTTTCATGAATTAACTTGAACTAATTTTGTTGGTGTTTTTTTAATTATTTTTATATATTGTTTTATTTTATTTTTTATGCATCATTTTCATTGGTTGGTTTTATTGAAAACATTTCCATAGAACCAATCAAATCACCCAGTATTTATTAAGTAATACAAGCAACACCATTGGGGTTGCTATAAAAACTTTGATGAATACTCAGGCATAGAAATCTAATTATCAATTTATTTTAAAAGATATAAACATATTTATTAAGGCATTAATTAGTGTTGTTTATTCCTGTAGATCCCTTGTGGTGCATAGAACCGCAATCACTCTTCTGAGGTTTCAGTAGCACGTAGGTTTTATTTGGTTAAGTTGCTAACCCTACGTCCAACTATCTTCCTTTACCCGGGCTTCAGACTAGCTATGTCAACTGCCAAGGTCAGAGTAACCTTCTCATATATGGACTGTCTTACAGAGTTAAAGGGCTCCAACTGCTCTACTATTTACCCATAGCTGGGGGGGGAGTGCCTTTCCTGGTGGCATTAGAGTGAAGTGAACATAAACTACCTCAGCTGAAACTTGAACTCTGTCTGCCAATACGCTTTCCATGCCAGTAACCATTACTCCACTCCAGAGTTCAAAGGCATTAATAAGTATTTGATTTTAATCATAATAATCTTTTGCATTTCAAAAGTAGGAGTTTATTTTAGAATTCAAAGCAATCTAAAAAAAAAGAAAGACCAGTTAATTCTTTTTCAAATAATGTATGCATCTACAACTTCAAGTAAAAAAAATGATGGGAGTCAAATGTTTTCAAGAGATGTTTTAGAAGAATGTGACAAGATAAGTGTTGTTTTATCTTTTTTTATCAGTTTTCTTATTTCTCAATGCACTATTATTAATGATTTTTTTCTTTTTGTTTCAGGTGAGTTTTAACCAGCCTATTTTGTTTGTTGTCCTGTGTGGGTGAGTTAAAGTTCAAAATATGTCTCATTTCAAACGTATCCTCTGATAAATAATCACAAGGGGGACTTAACTCTCAGGTACATTCGAGAAAAATCTCATTCCTTTGCTGTTAGGTTCACTGCAATAATTGACTGGATTCTAAGGTCCTATAAATATTTTCATTGAATTTTTTCTGAAGATTTTGCCGACAGTCGAGGTGTTGAGGTTTACATGTGTTAGACACATGCACACATGCAATCATCAAGGATTACATTTACCAGTTGAAAAAGTATAAATGAGAGTTCATTGTTGTTAAAATGTCTGGTATCTATGCAAATTATGATTAAAATCAAAGTTTGGATAGTTTGATAATTTAGTGTCACTGTCAAACAAAGGTTTATTTAGAAGGTATCTAAATCCAGTCTCACATAAAAAATCTTTGAGGCATCCTTTTCTGAATTAAGATTTATTTATTAAACCCCCAACATTATTTTGATGTGACCAATATCCTCACCATAGTGTTTATTGTTTTGTGTTGCAAACAATTAGTAGAAGGAAAGTTCTTTCGACAGATCATGGATCATTTCATGTCAAATTTAAACTGTTAATATTGGGGCAATTTATAATAACTGATCCTTACATTCAACCAAAAGTTTCCAATTCCTCCTTAGTTTTTGAATTTCTGTTTAATTCAAAGAAAGAAGTGAAACCTTTATTTATTTTTCAGTTTTTTTTATAGTTTTTTTTATAAAGATGGTACCCAATCAGATCTATTCATATAGAAGGAAAGAATCTAGTCATCAATCTGAACTATACATGCTCATGCGCACACATATACACACACATATATGTGTGTGTGTGTGTGTGTATTATCATGATGGCTTGGCTTTGGTTATAGATTTTTCTTCTCCTTTTAGTCTATTAAGGACCATTATGGTCGGCATTCTCTTTGCATTTATATTACTATCTGGTCTATTTTGTCCTTAGGGGACGTTTTCATCCAAACAGCATTTCTTTCTCCATGTCTTTACCACATGCTGCCATTTGTATATCTATTTGATAGCAGCCTTATTTAAAAGTCTTTGATACACTATGCCTGTCTGTAGCCAACAAGTTGTGTCCTTGTAGAGAAATTATGATCAGCTCAAATCACATTCTATTGAATTTGTGAACCAGGTTTGCTCGGTTATTAACCTAATGTTGGAGATGATTGCAGTCTTCAAGAAATGCATTTTATCAAAGAAAGATTTCTGCTCATAATTTACCACAAATATAAGGTTTTTTTTCATAATTTATGACAAATATAAGATTTTTTTATAACTTACCATAAATATAAGATTTTAATATTTTTTTTTAAATTTTAGACATGAAAATCTTTGCTGTCTCTCTAAATTTGTATTTGAAAGGATTGAATATTTTTTTTAATTTTTTTTGTAAACATCTTTAGATCAAAATTTGTGTCGGGTAAAAATAAATTCAAAAATCAATACTTTAAAATATTTCCAATAAGCAAACACCTGCGATAGAAATAAAACTTGCATGTCAGTCTTCTATATAATCGAAGTGTAGAGGTGCAGGTGGCCTAATGGTTAGCAGCACAGAGAATGGAATTGGCAAACCAAGCTCAGACTCTGGCTTGGACAGTTTGCATTTGCTTTACACTAATGCCCTTGGGAGAGATATGGATCCACTTCTCCCCCAGCTATAGGCAAAATGTAGGGCAGTCCATTTTTTACATTGGGTTAGCAACTCCCTAAAGACCTACAATTGCTACAAACAATGATTGGGTTTCCATGAATCATTCAAGAAAAATGATTGCCACATTTGTTGGGTGACATGGTAAGCAACATAGCTTAGCTTTGCCTTTGTCTCTCTGTCTATTTGTCAGTCTTTCATATAATAGAATGCTGTCTCTCTTTTTCTCTCAGTCAATTTGTCAGTACTTTTATAAATGCCAGAAATATCTCCAACCAGATTATCAGCTGAACTTTCTCTTTTAATTAGGAACATTTCAAGATAATGAAAATCAAGGTTTAAAATTGTTCTGCACATTTTAATTTAACTCCATGTATTCAGTGAGTGCTTTTGAATGGAATTTTAGCCAGAATTAAAATTATTCTTCAAATTATCACTTGAGACATGAATCTTTTCTCTCTTTGATTTACATCTCTGGGGTCTAGAAGATTATTATTGAAATATCACAGTTTATTTATTTGTTTGTTAATATAACAAACAAATAAATAAATAAACTTGTAGATAATGGACTAAATAACAAGGATAAATTATTATTAATTAAAAAAATATATTACAAATCTAAGTAAAGAAATAAGATGGCAACATATCAGTTAACCGGGGGAAAATAAGGAATAAATATATGGTTAGATTTGAATAACTACATCCTGAAGACTTGCATTACTTAATGGGTAAGGCAGCTGGTCTATTTTGTCCTTAGGGGATATTTTCATCCAAACAGCATTTTTTCTCCATGTTTTTAAAAAAAAGTAATAATATCACTGATAAAATATTGACAGTTTTCTCCTTCCATTCCAAGTCTATTTTTCATTTATATTGGAAAATGAAATTGCAAGGTTGGTTCTAAGCATAGTTCTCTCTAAGCTGTGTGCGTGTGCATGCGCACACACGTTTTTACAACCAGCAGACAAATTAAATTAATGTGTGCTGTAAAGGTTAATTACCTAAAATAATGTAGTAATTAATGATTATACTTATACATATAATTATGCTTATTGAAAAAACTCTCTTGGCTAACTGTTTTTGTTGCCAAGTTAGTTAACTTGGAACAATACTTTTGTCACAGGAAAAGGATTTGCACAATTTTTGCACACTCTGACTACTAAAAATTAGAGGGAACATTGGTTCTAAGTGATTCTAGTGCATTGCTTATTGTTGAATCAATAGAAAATCATTCCACAAGTTATTCAGATGAGCATCAACATTTTTGTGTTTATCACATGACATTTTGGCTGATGTATTCTCCAGCCTTCCTCTGTTGTTTCTTCCTTCCAGTAATCCTTGAGTGTTGTTCTTTTTAAAAAGTCAATAACAAAAAATAAAGTTTAAACATTTTTTGAAGTCTCTAAAAAATGTTAGCGACAGTAATTTTCATTCCTAGAACCCCTTTAAAGACAAAACACATTCATTCTCTTAAGATCAAATTTTTTTAAAATGTAATTTTCATCATTAACTGTTTTCTTTGGTCTTGTTTTTCAATTCATTTTTATAAAATTATTCAAACAACTATCAAATATTTCATGAATTATTCAGACTAGTATTCTCATCTTGTAACCCCCAAGTGTTGTCTTGTTCTCCTTTTTTTTCTTTTACTCCTCAGTAGCAAGAAAGTTTTTCAACTTACAAATCTAAGGAGCTAATTATGTTCTTATAGAAAAGATAACTAGTGAATGGAATATCATACCTGAGCAAGGCCAAAGAACATATCTGTCAAAATGTTGCGATAAAGACAATAAAAATGAGTATACTTGTCTTGAATAAGGAAAATACTTCATCTCAGACTTTCACTCATCAATCAAAGATATTTGCTTAAGTGTATATAATTGTCTATTAGATAATAACACAAAGGATGAAAGTGACATGTTTGTAGGTTATCTCAATATGATTCACAAACAAGACAATCTTGTGTTGGTGTTTATTATGAACAATACCAAAATCCCTGACTCTTTCTTGTTTATTAATCAAATTTTGAAGACCTGCCAAGATATTCTTTCGGAAGTAATTTCATTATTTTAGGTTAAAATGTAGGATTTCACTTTAGTAATATTTTATCTGTTCAGTCTTGTATATGCCAGTCTATAAGAAAAATGATTTACAAGGATATTTAGAGGACTACTACTCACTGCAACTCATCCAAGCCCCACAACTGTCCATATCGAGCTTCAGTAGATGGATGCAGTGTAATATTTGTATAGTTTTTTTTTTTTTAATGAAATGTCCATCGTATATACCAACATATACAGAAATCAAATGAGTGAATTTTCAAGAATCCGGCATGATCTCTACATTCAGAACAGATCAGAATTCTTTTAAAAAGTTATCCTATAGAGCTGGAAAATCTCATTGGAATTTTTAAAAATATAAAAAGATTGGCTAACAAAGTGCTTGATTTTATTTTATTTTTCTTATTTATTTGTTGAAAAATTTATTTTGTTTAGTATACTCATCTATGAAACTTCCAACATTTTTCAATTGGTCAACTCTCCAACCTTCATTATGTAAATGTTGCTTTTGGTTACACTCCATATATATCAAAGCCCAACAATATGTCATCATTGATACACTTTATTCACACATGCAATATTGATTCACACTTCCAAGTTCTGTTCCTGAATGTATCCCGCCATTAAATATTAATGCAAAGATAGCCTGCCTAGAGCAATGGCACCTTAATTTCTTCAAAGTACTCCTTTGGGATCTCACACACTTATCCCAGCATCTCTTCCACTTTTCCAAACAGTCTGCAAAGTCCTCTTTTGGGATTACCATCAGCTGCCTCGTTGCATTTTCCTTAATCTCCTCCACGGTCTGAAATCTCTTTGGGAAAAGCCAGAAGTTGCAGGGAGCCAAATCCAGATTGTTGGAGCGCTGACAGACCTGGATAATGCAGTGTTTTGCCAAAAAACACTTCACGAGACGTAAAGAATGGGCAGGCTTAGTCATTGTGAATGCGACTTTCACACAGTACACAAGCTCACTCAATGGCATCTCACTGCCGACTGAGTAACCCAACGGGAAAGCGCCTGTTCATGCATGTGCAGTAAGGTTCATTCTGATTGGTTGCAAAATTATATCAAGGCTGTGCAGACAGTTCTCGAGATATTAAAAATGTCTGGATACTTTCCAGACAGACCTCGTACAATATTAATATTAATTTATGAGATTTTAACAATTTTATACCAGTTTATTGTTCAGCTGTGGCATTCAAGTAACTACATTGAGATTTGAATAAGTAGCCATACTGAAATTTGAAGGTGAATCCTGACACTGTACAATCTGTCTTTGCATCAATAGACAAATCTTGGTTAGTCCTTGTTAATCATCTTCCTGGTGGTCAATTCTAGCTTTGTATTGATTCTTCTCTGATCTCCCACATATTGATCTTCCATATTCCATCAGTCATTTTAAGCCTTCCCCAGAGCCAACCTCAGTCATTAATGACACTAGTCTCACTTCTTTTTCTTTGAGTCAATCCAAACTCTACAAAGCCCACATTCTTTCTTCTCATGATTCTTTCTTCCCCTTGAACAAATGCTGCTGCTGCTGCTGCCTCAACAAATGATTATTTTTCTCTCAATTCCAAACTCTTATTTCTCTTACCCAGAAGGGAACTGTTTATTTCTTCTGTTGCATTCTGGGATTAGCACTTGCAGTTAGGGATCAAGTGGGGAAAAAAAGGACTATAATTGAGGCTGTCAACCAATTTCTGTAGAAATAATTGTGTTGGTCGTTACAATCAGTTTTTTTTTTAGACTGGTAAAATCTAAAACTGCCACCCAGTGTTTTTTTAAACAAATTTCAAATTTGGAAGTCACTTCTAAATTCCAAAAATTGGGAAAAAACATCTAAATTGGTAACACTGCAGCCACCATCCTGTCAAATTCTGCTTTTGGTTCCAAAATAAACCTGAATTGTTTAATTTATTTTATCCAAGAAATGCTTCAAAATAAGATGTATAAACATCTGAATCCCACCTGAGAATTCATTATGAAATTACTTATCTTAGATCAACAGTTTACAGGTGTTGAGTGGCGTAACGGTTACCAGAATGGGAAACAGACTCAGTGAAACAAGTTCGAGTTTTGACAGAGACTGCTTGCGTTCACTACACACTATCCATCTCTCCTCTCAGCTATGCATAAATAGCAAGGCATTTGGAGCCCTTTAGCCCTGTAAGGCAGTCTATCTAGGAGAAAGTTACTCTGACAAAAAAATCTTGGATGTGGGCCTTACAACTCTACCCTGTAAAACCTACTTGCTGCAGAAACCACAAAGCAGCCTCAGGCTTCACAAAGAGTCTACAAAAATGAACAACAAAAACAACAACAGTTTTCTTTTTTTGCTAGAATAACCAAAAGTTGATCCTATATTTAATATGATGCCTTAATATAAGTTTGTCTATAATATATTTCAAATATATAAAGATATAAATATAAATTCAGAGCCCTGTTCTGTCAGTAACACTTGCATTAATTCTTGACAACTGACAATCCATTTTTTCCCGATTTCCAATGCACAAGATACAGATGGAATGCTGAAACTTCATAAAACAAATTTTAGATATATAAAAAAATTGGTGTAAACTAAACGTACATAAAGCGGGCATACCATGATTATTGTTTCATTTTTTCCTTTTATTATCAGAATTTTCCATGTTATTATGTATATAATCATTAGATTGAATGAAAGTTTTGATGTCCTCGTTTTATGAATTCTACTAATGTTATCCCAGATTACACACATGGCTATTCTATTTCTTTTTAAACCTTGTTTTTAAAACTTGTACAGGAGATTTGTATAGTAATTTCTTCACATGGAAACAGACACTGTTTTAGCATTTTGGCTGCTTTCCCAATTTTTGCCTAATTATCTGGAAAAAAAACTTAAGATGGTACCGTGTTAACTCATAACAACAACAAAAAAATTATTTGGAAACATGTAAGCCAACGCTTAATTTATTCTAAGTGCTTACATTTTCTTTTTTTGCTGTTGCTTTCCTTATAGCCTTAATTCATCATTTGACGTGGAATGAAGCAGCAATTATGTTGGCATTTGTTCATCGGATGTTCTCAAAATGTACAAAAATAGATTATCATAAAAATAAGATGTAGCATTCTGAATGGTGCAGTCTTTAGAGAAATAAATAAAAGATTACAAAATTGAGACATTAGTATTTAGTTGGTTTTTAATCTACTAATTGACTGATAATGTCTTAAATTCAAGAATTAGAGGTAATAAATGTGAGGGGGAGAGTCCACTGGCACATACCTTTGTAACTGCATGATTTATACAGGTGTATTAATTGGGTGCCTACTATGGCATGGGAGGTGGGGAGTGGTCAAACTGTTAACGGCACAGAAAATAGAATTGGTGAATGGAGTTCAAATTCTGGCTGAGGTAGTTTCTGATCACTTTGCACTAATTCCCTTGGGAAAGGCATGAATCCACTTTCCAGGGCCCTTCAACCCTGTAAGACAGTCCATCTAAGAGAAGGCTACTCTGACAGAAAAACTACAGCTTGGCAGTCACCTTGGCCATTTCGGCTTACTGACCTACTGAGGAAGGGAACCAAGCCTAAAGAGAGTGTGTGCGAGATGATCTCCACTTCAAAATAAAACAAACAAAGAAAAAAAAGAGAGTCCTCCCCTGATCCTCACAAGCAAGAAATAAGCCAACAAGATCATGATATTCAGCAAGCTTGCTCTTTGGACCAAACAGTGAATGTTTGATACTCACAGGTATTCCACTATTATGGCCTTGTGACAGATTAAACTATTCTTCATAAATAACTGTACAGGCATACTAATTTGGATCTGAAGCTTTTTTTTATTTCTTACATTTTTTCTGCTCAAATTTGTTAATTTACAGTTGGTTTTTAAATTTGGGGAGAAAGTAGCTTTGACAGCCCTACTTTAAATTATGAACCCTGTGGTTGTACAATTCAATGATGAATGAAAGAAACCACATCACATTCAGATCTACCTGGGCCATCAGAGAGATGCCTTTGTGCGATAAGACAAGAAATTAAACAAAGTTCCCTGTTGCAAAATGGCAAATGTGATAGTGTTGAAATCAGCCCAAGAATGGCACAACAGTATCTTCATCACATAAATTAATATGGCAAAGTAGCCAGAAGAAAGTCACTTCTTTAGCAGAGATCAGCTACTTGAGTCTATTCAAGCCAATTCTTTACTTTTCTTTTAAAATTATTAATGATCATCTTTAGGCATGTGTGTTTGTTCTGGCTTTATTTCTTTGTCTCTTCTTTCGACCAATATAAGTTCAACTTTTACCTGTTCATTCTGAGAGAATATTATCCAGAATCGGACAGTGCTGTTATCTCCAAAAAGCTGTTGGTTTATACAACTTTGATAATTATTTGAACATTAATTAGAAACCGTCAGCTGCCAAACCAATTGTGTACACTGGTCATTATAAGTTTCTTCGGTTTTTACGTGGTTCTGCCTGGCTTGCTATCTGTCTATGAATGTTTTTTTTAAATTTGGACTTTTAAGTGATCACTGTCCATCAAAAGGCAAGAGTAGTAACTTATTCATCCCCAACACAGCATGCTGCCTAAAGTGACTGTTTCTCTAGAGTGACTAACCAGAATTTTAAAATTTCATTTCTATTAATTTGTGCAACTAATATAATGACTTTTAACTGCTTGTCAACTGCTAAAAGTGAACATTTTAATAAAAAAATATTCAAAATGTCACTGGTTTAGAAATGTCAGCTGTTTTTGAAAGAAATCATTTAATGCCAAATGTGTTAGGTTTGTCTGTTATTCTCTGTTTTACTGGCTGGTATTGGGGTGTGTCATATGTTTTAGAAATGAAAGCAAAGCATAATAACTATTGTTTGAATATTGGCACATACACACACGCACACAGATAACAGCCACAAGGCATTGTTTGTCTTCATTCCATTGGCTGACACTTTATTTTCAAATGAATAACTTGGAAACCAGAAGATTGGATTTGTCATTTTGAAAAGAAATGAATCAAAAACAAAGAAAATAATAATAATCATAATAATAGTAGTAGTAGTAAAATGTAGTAAGAGGATTTTTAAAAAAAATGTAATTATTTATTGAAATGAAAAGCATAAATTGAGTTTGCATCTGCTGCTGACCCTTTTCTGTTTCTAGTCATGTGAAAAAGAAATTGCAACTGGTGCAGTCTACACTTCATTTACACAGTTGAAAAAAAAGTCAGTGAGAAGATAGAGGAGGTGCAGGTGGCCTAACAGTTAATGGCACAGAATGGAATCGGCAAACCGAGTTCAAACTCCATCTAGGTCAGTTTGTGTTCACTTCGCCGTAATGCCCTTGGGAAAGGCATGACTCACTTCTCCCCCTAGCTATGGGTAAATAGCAGGATAGTTGAAGCCTTTTTTAGCAGATAAAGTTAGCATTTACACTACAGAAATCTTTAATTTCTTGGTCTTCTATACAGGATACCATAACTATTAAATGAAGGGCATTAGCATTGCAGTGTGGAGGGCTTATTTCTCCTTATGGAGTAAGTAATTATAGTAATGGTTAACAAGCTTGTGATACTGACCATTACTACTGTAATGATTTCATTGGGTTCCACACCATTGGCCTTGTGTGAAACTATGGTAAACTTAGTAAATATCAAGTATATTCTGCTTCACTAAGTTTAGCTTTGTTTGACACAAGGCCATAGTGAAGATCAAACTCATTACAGTAGTAATGGTCAGCATCACAAACTTGTTAACCATTATAACACTGATTGTGAAACTAGGGATATCAAGAAATTACTGATATGTTCAGGGATTTCACAAAATCCCTAGTTTCCCAATCTTACCGTAACATATACATCATGGAGTTGTTAGAAAATGATTCTCTCACTGTACTTTCCCCTGTTGCCTGATAAAAAATTAATGATAATGAAGAAAGATATCAGGTTAATGTTGTCTGAAGGAATTTTCTGATGCAGTCACAAAAAGGTTGAGAAGAACTTGTTTTGTTGTTTTATTTGGTTTTTGTTGTTTGTTTTTTGGTGGAGGGATTTTTTTTTCTGAGAATTAGGTGCATGAATGTGAGTGAGGACACCAACCAAGTTGCGTGGGTTTATTCAATAAGCAGTGAATCGATTATTGATTATGAGAAACTGTTGAAATGTTCAGTGCAAAAAAGGCATAATTGTGAATAATGTTTGCCATGGCTGTGTTATTAGAGGAAAGAGAAGAAGCAGAAAATTACCTGTTAGGTGGAAATAAAATGCAGTTAGCCATCAAGCTGTCGATGATGGTCTTTGTTGGGAATAAGATATGGTTGGAACATGTGTTCAACACTCTGGACTTCCAGTATTTTATTTTGTGCGGAAAATGGAAAAATATAGAAAAGGAAACAAGATTTACACTAAGTGGTTTGATATTTGTAAGGTGAGATACTCTTCGCATTTGATCTTGTTTTGTTTTTATGCTTTGGTTCTTTCTCTCTTTCTCTCTCTCTCTCTCTGGATTTCCTATTCTCTCTTTCCTTTTCTCTCTCTACTATGCTTTTAGGCTTATATTTGTCCCTGTCTTTCTTTGGCTTGACACACTCTCTGTTTGTTCTGGACAAACCTCTGAAATGACTTATAGGTTCCAACTGTTGAGTGTGGACTACTTATGAGTGATATCTGATGCTCATAAGTTCAAACTACATGGTATATCTGTATTTATATTCATATATTTGCAATATACTTTACATGTGTTTATATACATACATATTTTTGAAGATGTATGCATGTATTATTCTAATTGTATTCATCTGTATATCACATGTCTACTGTGGGATAATGGTTAGCAAGCAAGTTATGCAGGCCACTACACTAGCATAGTGACTTCAAGCCCCACTGATGCTTCATTATTGTGACCTTGTGCCAGACTAAACTAAGCTTAAGTAACCCCATCCATTTATATTTCTATATTTAACTTGATATATTACTATCTATATCTGTTAGAAACTGTTAACATAGGTTTTCAGTGATTCTGGCTGGCTGGCTATATATGTATGTGTCACACATACAGGCTGCACCAATGGAGCTAGAGGGCTGAAAATTTAAACATTTCATATTATGTCTAGAAAAACTTTAATAAGATTCTTTTTGAGGGGGGGACTAGCCCGTTAACCATTGCACCACAACAAGGCACCCTCTCACCTGTGTAGAATTGGTATTCTTAGCAAGTAAGGAAAATAATTTTCTTTTCAAGTCAGAGATAGTATTAAAAAGTATTGTAAGAAGGAAGTGGCTATACAAAACATTGTTGACATCTTAGATCAGTTTTTAAGCCTGGTCAAAAGAATTATTTGAAACTGGACGAATTACCATTCAATACAGTTTCTGTCTAAGTCTTGGCATCCCAGCAAAATTGTTGGCAGGACCAGAATGAAACTTGTTTAAGATGTAGAATGTACTAAGCTTTGCTTAGTTTGGCTCACAGGGTTTAGTTTGCTTACTGTAGCTGCTTTTCCCAAATGTTCACCCATCTAACTGAACAGGTTCATTACTGCTTAACTTCAGTGATCTAGCGGAAACTGGTGCTTTGAGTGTTACTTAACCATAAGTCCCAACTTGTTCAAGATGTTGTTGCCAATCAATCTGTAAATCTGAAATTGCTGTAGACTTCTGTGACTGAGGTTGGTATTAAAGTGGACACTAGTACAATTTTCAGAGCACTGACCCAAAACTGGTTTGAACAGTAGGGAGGTTGACAGAAGCCATTGCTTATCAATAAGAACATTCAGGGAAGACTGGCTTTTTTCAAAAGCATGTCAGTAACTAGATGGCATATGATGGAAGCTGTTGTGGTCACATGAAACCAAAATAGAATTATTTGGCCTTAATTCAAAATATTTTATGGCAGAAAATTGGTACAGGTCACCATCCAGCAAACACTATTCCTAACTTGTCACCATTAAAGGAACAATGGACAGTGCCATGTATTACTACATTCTTTAGGAGAATCTCTTAAAATCAGCCAGGAAACTACACAGGTTGCAATTTCAACTTTCAACAGGACAATAACCCAAAGCATACAGCCAAATCCACTTGTAAATGGTTCAAATGAAAGAAATTTAAAGTTCTAGACTGGCCAAGTTAAAGCCTAGATTTGAACTGCTATGAAAATCTGTGGTGAAAGCTCAAACTGATTGTACATTTCAAATCACCATTAAATTTAGTTGAATTTGAACTGACTTGCATGAAATATGTCAAACTTCATATAAATAACTTGTAGGCTATAGTAAGTGACTATAGGCAGTCATTGGCAAATATAGGTTTTCTACTAAATGTTATATAGGAACTAGAGAATGTTTGTAGGGAGGAGGTATAAAGTTTTGCAAAACAATTTCTATGTAAAATTAATTTATGAAAAATAATTCTAATCTTTTACTATTTTTTGTCTTTTCAGGAAGTTTTAGATGCAAGTTTTTTTTTTTAAGCAAAACTTTACATATTTGAGAAAGATTTATATATAACATGCACTCTTATAAGTCTTCCTCAGAGGAGTTTAGACTCTTGTAGCCCACTCTGTATGTATGTATATGCATACCTGCACACATATAAAACACAATTTGTATCCATATATATATATTTTTGTGTGAATAATTGATAATATTATGATGTTGGATATTGCTAAGTAATTAATAAGATGAATCGTTGCCCAAAGGACAAACAACAATTTTCAATGAGCACACTCTAGGGCCGGGAGTGAAACTTTGATCCTAGGCAAACGTGCTGATCCATACGTAAATAATCCCATCATTCTTGATGGGTACTATGCTAGTACATATATGTAATCATCATGCCTGTATTCATCTGATTGTGTAGGCATGTATGTTAACTTAATTTTATATATTTATACAATATAGTATATATATATATATATCCACATGTTTTTTATCCACATGTTTGTATACATAGTTCTGGTTGCCTCTTTACATTTACTTGGCTTTTTTCCCCTCTTGAGTCAGTTACTGATGGAATTAATTTGGGATCAAAGATGGGAAATCTAAATTTGATTTTAAACGATCACACGTTTAATCACAGGTGATAAGATTTAACCATAATCACAAATGATCTTCTTGTGCACACAAAAAATCTTGGCACCTCTTAAACACACACATGCACATACATCAATATATATGCATACATGGTTGTATGTGTGTCTATGTATTTAGATATGCTTGTGTACGTGTATTTAATAAGCTTAGTTTATCTTGTACAAGATCACATTAGTGGAGTGTCCAGTGAGTATTGAACTTACTTCACCAGTGAATTGGTCTGTAAGCCAAGCTTGCTAACCATCATACTACTGTAGGCACCAAATGTATATATATATATATATGTATATACATCTGTGTGTGTATGACTGTTTATATTTTCTTCTATGTGTACATAGGCAACACTGATGGAAGTGCTCCAAGAGATGTAGGTGTTGCTGGTATATGACCCAGGACAAAGAGTAAACTAGATAGATATGAATGGAATGGGGTAGATACGTAACTTTTGATATTGTATTTTTCATACTGTTTAATGAAAGATTTTCACTCTCAAATGCAAAACAAATAGATAATTCCTTGTAAATTTATACCAATCTAGATTCTATAGGCAGACTGATAGAGCACAGGTATACCTCGCCCTTACAAACTAATTCATTCTGAATGATAGTTTGTAAAGCAGGAGTTCATGAAATGAGCTATAATTATTCATAGAAAACAATGCATTAAATAGGGTTATGTTCGGAAGTAGAAAAAATGATGCAAAGAATGTTTCAATTGCTATATAAATAAAGAATAATAAAACAATGTTCAAGCAATTATTTTAATGAGAAAAGGAAATAAAGTATATAGAGAAAATTAGAATGAACAAAAAATGCATAAAAGTAATAAGGTATTAATCACCTTAAATCAATCCTACAGCGATGATGATGCATTCTCATCATCCTCTGTTGTGATGGCTGTCATTTGTTTTTTAATGATGGATTCAAGTGTTCTTTTCATGATAGCAAATGTGTGCTTTTATTAAATCTGAAGAAACTTTTGATCTTCATATTCAGAAATTTCAATTGCCTTTTCAATGGGTTTAAAAGCTTCATTGAGTCCTTTTAAACTTTTAAAGCAGAGAGTGGGAGCTGTGGTTTCAGCAATTTCATCTTCATCTTGTTCTACAAATTTTCCCATTTCAATCAATTCTTCATTGGTTATGTCTTCATTATCAGGGTTAAGCAACTCATTAATGTTACCATTTGAAATTTCAAACTTCATGCGGTTAGCTTACGATGGCCTCATTTTTATTTTGCATGATCTTTGTAGGTTTGTCAAGCCCTTCAAAATTTTCAAAATGATGTGGGCAAAGATTTTTCCAAACTCCTTTCATGTTTTTTTATTGATTTTTTACCAAGCTTTTTTTTATGTTTACTCCAAGTAGAACTCATAGGCTGGGCATCTTTAACTTTCTCCAAAATTCTCTTTTTATCTTTTATATTTGGACTTACTGTTGACTTTACCATATCAAATATTTTAAAAATATCTTTGACAGTTTTGCCATTTTCATATTCTGTAATGATTTGGTATTTTTGTGTTGGGCGAAAGATATGGTTGTAGTAGCATTTTTTTTTTTACTTTATTTAAATGTTCATAAAGCCGGGAGTTTGTAAAGCGGGAGTTCGTAAAATGAGGTATGCAGTCTATAAATGCATTAGTTCAGATCATAATTAAGTATGTATTAAAATCTACCACTGAGTTCTTTTTTTGACTTTAGTGCTCCCTGGATAGTATTTTTCATGTGGGTATATTCAGTTGCTGTGACCCTCGGGGTGACAAAGGAAACCCCAACATAAGATAGAAGAAATTTCTCAAGAAATGATAAGAATAACATTCTATAACAGTGGTGAGGACATCTTATTTCTATACCATATACATTTGTGTTTACTCTGGATAATCAGTGATATGAACTCCGTTATAACTGGCCTTTTTATTTACTGAGTGGATAAACATGAAAAAAAGGGTTTTAAGTTGTCAGAATTTCTTATATGAAGCATTTTCATTATTATTAATTTTTGACTAGTTTATATTTGATTATATTATTGTTGCATTTTATAAGATGAAAAATAAACTTGTCAGAAATTGATAATAATGGATATGCTTCATCTGAGGAATTCCAACAACTTAAAACTATTATATCTACTACTACTAGGTATAAACAACCAATATGGTGTAAACAAACAGGATAAGAGAGAATGTGGCTATATGACTAAGTTTGCTTGCTAATGATTCTCTGTGGCCAAATCAGTAAAGCATCGTCCATATCAAACAGGCTCCTAAGGATATGAGATGTGAGTTCAAGTTTTGTTGGAGATCACTTCCTTGTATTTGATCTGTTCTGCTACCTTGATGGTCATAGAATGTGAAACAATCTGAGCATTGCCATAAAAAAGCAAAAGGAATAAGATTAAAGATAAATTAGTCAATAAGTAATGATTAAAAAAAAGAATTCAGTGTTTTGTTGGTGTTTAAAAAAAATGTTAAAGGTATATTTTCAAGTTATTCATTACTTTAATCCATGGGTCATGATGAATAAAGGGATAATGACAGCAACAACAACAACAAAAATATCTTTGTATCCAGATTAGCTTCATTCATTCATTCATTTCTTGTTGCCCACAACAGTACAGTCAGAGGGTTTATGGAGTGGAGTAGGGGAGTGGGGCACTTTTGAGTGTAGTGTAAACATCAGTCTCCTCCTTAGGAGGATTAATGGGATCACCATGGGAGGCTCTCATGATCGCCAGCTGCTTAAGGCACCTGGTATTACTAGATGATCACCCATCTAGGTACTGACCAGGCTCGATGTTGCTTAACTTTGGTGATTGTGCGAGAACCAGTGTGTCCAACGCGATTTGGCTGTAACATTAGCTTGATGAAAAGAATTCTCTCTTGTCAGCAAGATTGTTTTTCAAAGTTACCCAAGTAAGATGTCTAAAAATTGTTGTGCATCCTGTTTTATTGCATTGGCCTGATACTATTTCTTCTCTCTTATAGTTGGTAAGGTTGCTTCACCATGGAGCAATGGTTAGAAGACTAATCCCACAGATCATTACTACTGCAGTGAGTTCAGTCCTCACTGGTTTCCCAACACTTGTGACCTTGTGCTAGACTAATCTATAGTTGGTAAATACTTTTTATAGGGAGTGCCTTAATATGCAGCTGTGGTTTGCAAACTACACTCACAGACCATTACTACTACAGTGAGTTCGATCCTCACTGAGTGCTATTCACTTGTAACCTTAGCTAAGCTAAGCCTAGCAAATATGCAGCTGTGGGGAAATGGTTTACAATCTAGTCTTACAGACAATTAATACTGTAATGAGTTTGATTCTTACTGGGTGCCCCACACTTGTAGCCTTGTGCCGGACTATGTTAAGCTTAGTTAGTATCCAAATTAAAAGTTGGTAGGAATCCAACAGAAGAGAATTGAAGAAGAAAAAGTCACCTTGAAAAATTCATAAAGTTTTGATCTAATTTATAACTTCTGGTTTGTTTTATCTTTTGGTTATAAAACATTCTAACTAGATAGTTCCTTATAAAAGACACATATATTGCATTTTCCTATGACATATGCACATACATACTGCACTGTATGGTGTACAAGATAACAACTAGCCATTACATAAACCTATGCTATTGTCTCAAATATGAATTTGGCTCAATTATTACCCAGACAATCATTTATTTATCTGTGTTATTTTTTTTATCTTCCACGTGTACTAAAGGGTGTTGTGGAGAGGTGGAGGTGGCAGTCTATGGTTTGGTGGGTACCTCTGCCACACCCTCGATCCAACACCTGCAAGGTTGTCCTCTTGCCCGGATGCCTGAACGCTGATTGGTCAGTTGCCATTCTTGTCAGGTGTCTGAACCATTTAATTCTCTGGCGCTGGATAAATTTGTAGACTGGCATTGCTCCAACAATTTTTTTGATTTTCTTGTTGCTGATCAAGTCCCTTCTTATCTTATCTGCTATGTTTCTGTATTCAGAATAAAATCTAAGTTGTTATGAAATATTTATACTTTTTACCCCCTGACCTTTTTCATTAATCTGTCAACACTTACTTTTCATTCTATACCCACACCCACTAGCATAGCCTAACTGCCCCACACAGACAAGGCGGCTCTGGGCCTATTTATCTTGGACTAATCTCTTAGTGTCTTGGCCTTATCTTCTACTTTCTTTACTCACTACTTGTCTTGATACTTTTCAAAGCAGATTTGAAAGATGTGAAGATCATAGAGCCATTTAGGTGTTGGCACCAGAAGGAATTACGTGCAGATTGCATTAGATTAATACTGTGGAATTTAACTAAAAGTGCTTCTATTTATGTTTCTTAAAAAATGTAGACATTACTTTTACTTCTACTTTTCTCTCACCTCTCTTAATAACAATAATTAGTAATAATAATGATGATGAGGAGGAGGAGGAAGAGGAGGAAGAAGAAACAAAAGAATCAACCACATAATAAGCAAATATAGCAAATTAGCCCAGAAGGAGTACAAGAACAGGCATGACTGGGTGGGGAGGATGATCCACTGGGAACTGTGCAAGCAACTTGATTTCAATCATACAAACCAATGGTGCATGTACAGACCAGAATCTGTCCAAGGAAACATAGAATTGTCTGTCTGGGACTTTGAGATTCAAATAAATCACCCAATCCAGTCCAGAATACCAGATCTTGTGGTAGTGAACAAGGAGGAAAGAATGTGTCAGATAGTGGATTTCCCTGTTCCAGCAGACCATGGGGTGAAGCTAAACTAAGAATCTGGGGAAGAGCTGAGACTACCCAGACTGCTGAAATGGGCTAGAATACTGAGGGGAGTCCTGGGGTATTGAGGAGATTTGCTATCATTTGATCTCTAGTGAAAGCCACTAGTCACTGCTGGTGTGAAAACTATGATAATTATAAAGACATTTCTTAATAGGAACATATATTTGCTGGCACCGATTTGATGCGGTTGCGAAAGGAGCAACCTAAATTGTGTAAATAAATACACGAGTGCCATGCAATTATCAAACCAGCATCTATGCAGTGCCGAGCAAATATATGTTCTCAATAAAAAAAATTGCTGTCATATTATTTAGTATAAGCACTTTTCATTTTGCTTTCATCAAAAAAGTCTTTTATTTCTTTATGAATATAAAACTATATAAGAGTATAACCATGGTATTACATTTTTTGTAAAAAGTATTTTTTTTTATGGATTCTCAAAACAAAATGGAAGATAAAAGGCTGTTTAATTTTTTATGGAAGAAAGATATTTTCAAATAATTGAATGAGATATTTTTGTATTGCTATCCAACAAAGTATTTTATCTTCCTCTCTTTCTAAATATATGAATGGCTTACTGTCCTATTCACATGAGTTAGACTTCTTAGAATATAATTGATTTATTGGTGAAATCTCGGATTATAACATGAAAGTAAGACAAAGGGTAGCAGCAGGGATTTATTCTTAGGATATGTTATAGACTCACTTTACACACTTGTTAAGTAATGACAGGAATGAGACACCTCATAGATAGATAGACAGACAGACAGATGAATACTGTATTTAATAATTAATAAGACCCCTCTCCCCATTTTAGCAGGGAATATTAAAAAAAATTCTGTAATTTACAAGAGAAAACAAAAACAGCTCAACTTCGCAGTAAGTGACCTAGGGGATATTTTGGGGGCCATTTTGGGGGAAAAAGGTGGTCTTCTTATAAACCATCAAATGTGATAGATAGATAAACCGTAGCTTAGTTTGACATAGCATCTCATGTAAGGAGAAAGAATGTTTTCCAAGTTGGGATGGTCTGTCAGCATTTGAAATCGTGGTTTTCACCTGGGCTTAAACACGACCACTGACACTGAGCATAGCTTAGTACAACACAAGATTAATTGGGGGGATTTAGTTTGTATTGCACAAGTTTTCAAAGTTGGGAGGCCTGCCTGCCTTGAAAATCAGCATTCAAAACCCTGGCTTTTTATATGGGTTTGAACACTGACCACTGGTTTCAGTGGGAAATTTACAACATCAGCCACTAGGCAGGCCTCCAAATGAATGCATTGTGTGTTACTAAGCCAAGCAAATGAGAGGTATTGGGGGTCAGGAAGATTGTGTTGTACCAATCTTTCAAGTGGAGAGGGTCTGCCTGCCTTGAAAAGTAACATTTGAAATCCTGGTTTTTTCACCTAGGCTTGAATTTTGACCATTGGCGCTGATGGTAAATACTCAACTACTACTAAGCCACAAGGTAGATTGCAGTGCCAGCAATACATTTAACCCTTTCAAGACTCCTGGGAGATATATAGAGGAAGCCGTTTATTATAATCATAGATAATGTTAACAAACAGTTATTGCTATCCAAATCAGTCGGTCCCAAACACTTTACTTGAAATGAACTAAAGATTATACTAAAATATTTATATTAATCATATTAGTTTTTTATAATGTAAAGTTGTTTTTAACAATGACTTAAAAAAAACAATGAATGTAAATTGTTCCAATTTTTATATCCTTTGC
>VCCN01006457.1:289865-304214 GCA_006491835.1 Architeuthis dux | reverse complement strand
AGCACATTGGCAGGGTACTCATCAAAATGTCTCTATTCATACTGAATGCTTTCCAACGTATCATTATGCGTCATTTTATTTTGCTGCCATGGTCTTTTTCTAGCTTTATCTGTCCTAGGTAGATGTATTCATTAACCACTTCTAGGGTCTCTCCTTCTATCTTTATGACCTTTTTGGGGACTTTATCGTTAAACAATATAATATGCTGGTAGGTATGTATGCATATATACATGCTAAAAATGAAGTTGTTGATTGATTCAAAAGTTATAATAAAACAGACTAAAATTGTAAATTACTAGTAAGAATATCAAACAATTATGATAAATGTTATTTGTCGGGGGTATAGTTTAGTTAATGGAAATCAGGGAATATATATCTATAATAATGATAAATATAACAATCTTGCCCAAGATATCCATAATAATTCCTTGCCTAAGTGGCAGCATAAAGTGTAACAATTCCTATCCTCTTTTCAACGATAACTTGAAGGGTATATTTATCTCAAGTGAATCCATAATCAAAAGCAACATGAATGCAAATATGTTCAGTCCAATGTCTTTCTTTCTTTTTATGCTTTTTAAACATCCACAGGCTCTCGTCCATTTGTAATTCTAATTCTTGTAAGAGAAGATAGGAGCCTTTGGGAAGATATGCACACAGCCTAGCTGCGGCTTTAAATCTCATGTCTGGTCTCGGGGCCTCATGCTAGCCATAAAAGACTAGTGAAGCATTAGCTTTACTAAAATTGAAGAAGTCATGTGTGAAGATGTTTTCCAAAGATAGGATAAGTTCTGAGAGACTGTAGTCTGTTCCAATATAAGGGTCTACATGTTATCTCTTAGAAATTGAATGTAATATCAAGAAATGTGATCATGTTGGGTATAGAAGAAGGGGGAAAATATTCATGTTTTTTTTCCTTCCAAGTGAGACCTAAAATGCCGGCGATCATCATGGCTGCTAGCTGAGAGATATATCTTTCAAGATACTTATCATTGAATTATTAGGAAATATAAACTCTTTGAGCTGCACATGTTGGTTTAGTTTAATGGCTTGAGCTGTTAACTGACCATATGCAGATCTGAGGTTCAAAGTCCCAGATTGGTTTCATGTTAGAAAGAAAAGCTCTGATTTCAATACTAAAACTCTCATATTCCACAACTTATGATTATTTCAAGCAAGGTTCTATCTAATAATAATTATTATTATTTCTTTACACAAGAATTTTGTTGTAAGTGTAAGACATGGGGAGTGATGGGCCTTACCCTGCTGCACTGACCCATGACGAGGGGGGGCAGGCAATGTACTGTACTAAATCCAGCTTTAATGCAAAATTTTAAGTACTTTTTAACAAAACCTTAAACATAGCACCATTATTCAGTTACCAAAGTATTTCCCCCTGTTTTCTATGACCGTATGTCACCTTTTAGCTAAATTCTGTATTCCATCATATGGAGTTAATACAAAATTTTCAGCATGTTTTAACATTTTTTTTTATCCATATAAATTCATAGCATCATTATTCAATTACTAAAGGATTTTTTCTGGCTTTCTATGATCTTAGACTTCCATTCAGAAAGATTATGTATTCCATCAAAAAAAAGAATGATTCAGGTTTTGATTTGATGAATCCTTCAATATTCAATGTCTGAATCATTGACAAAACAAGGAGTATTGCATGGCGGAAAACAAGTTATAGTCTGAAGGTGACAGGGATGGAAAATATGCCAAATGGGAAGGAACTCCCAGCTCTATGATCATTTGCTGCATCATATTTACAACATGAGGAAGAGTATTGCCATGCAGCAAAAAGAAGAACTTTTTTCCCAGTAAATTCTGTTTAGGCTGAGATGTTGAAGGTTGTGCTGGATCCACAATTTTCTTCATTTGGGATTCTTGTAATAGATCTATTTTTCATTGCCAATGACTATGTGTTGAGCAAAAAAAGACCAATATTTGTTTCCATAAGTTTATGTGGGGGCCCATCTTTCTAGCTTCAGAATTTTTCCTGAGACTTGTAAACAATATTATTACAATATTAGCTGTTTATGTAATCCAGGATGTAATTAGTAGGATTTATTAAAGAAATACATCAAAACTTCTAATATTTCTAATGATTACATATATAGTAACACAACAAATTGTGGGGGCAGTTTTAAGAAAAATGAAAAAATAATTTGTTGTATTTTAATGCCAACTGTATAAACTGCAGTTCAACTCGGGGTCATGGGAAAATATTTGGCTATTCTCCACCACTTTGTTAGTTTTAGTTATTTTCTGCACTAACAAACTAAATATTTCAGATGAAAGTCCATTTTTGTCCATGGGTTCATAACTCCAACCTGTAATGAGTAGAGAATAAGAAAATGACAACTTGTAAATGCAGAACTACTATATAAAATAATATGTAAGACACAACTTGTAATAAGCTGTACTGTTTGTTTTGAATATAATTGTCAATGATTGAAAAAAATGCTATTTTTTTTCTGGACAAGCTCTTAGAATATATAACCAAATGGAATAGAAAAATATTTGAAAGAAGGAATAGAGATAGAAACATTTTGTTTTTGAATAACTGACTTGAAGGCTGCCTACTGCGGCCATTAAGGTCAATGTCAAGTCACTTCCTATTCATAGAATTTTTATTATACAGAGTGTCCCGTAATTATATCCTCTCTGCAAACATTGTAAGGGAGGTAACTCTGTAATTATGTCCTTTCTATAAAAGTTGTAAGGGGGGTAACTTTGTATTGACTAGGCACCTAATAGTAAAAGCAACGTTCGATTTCTCCACAATCAAGCCATATATAATATAGATTATTGGAGTGAGTGTGAATGCTGACACCACATTATTATTATTGAAAATACTGGAAATTGCTTTCTTCTCTAAGTTAGAGCATATTAACAGTACTGCGCTAACAAAAATCTTGTTACGATGTGACATTTTTGCTGTATTACGGTAACAAACAAAATCATACAACATAATAATATAGATTCTTTGACTGGTGTCAGTCTCTCACATAAATTCATCCAAAACTACTTAGTATCTTCGCTCTATCTTTGTTGTTTTCTTGTTACTTTCAAGTCTAATATTTTTCATTTTTGTAATTTAAGAAAGAAAAATGGAAAGAATTGCGAACTGACAATTTTGCATGGGAAAAAGAAAACTAAAGGACGTGAATAACAGGAAGTCGATAGAAATAAACATGCAATTAAAATTAGAAAATAAAAAGTGAAACCCAAATGCGGTTTTGGTTCAGAGCTGAATACAGCCATCTGCCGTTAAATCGTGTGTCAGGTTTGGTGGTGAAAGAGTTAATAAGCCAGATGATAAACATTCAGAAACATTTAAGTTTTGTAATTAAACTCGTTTTTCATCAACTTGACTCGCATCAATTTTGAAAACAGAACAGTGGAATGTTTTTTTTTTGTTTAATATTTAAATAAATGTTTCTTGAGATTCAAGTCAGATAAAGTTGATTTTTCCTCATTTTGGAAAAATAGGCAGAAAGGAATAAACTCTCTTAATAAGCAATGTTCAAGTCCCCAGTGTGCTTGTAAAAACTGTGACAGCCATACAATTATTTGTTTATTTGATAAATGAATTACACCATAGTTGAAGCTGTGAACTGGGGCTCCATTCTGAATAATATATCCTGAAGAAGGAGCAAAAGGAAACTAAACAGTTAATTTATGTCTTGCAATAAATGTATACAATGTCAAGGCTTGTAACCAGAGAACATTGGCACAGAGATTCCTGTTTGATCATCAGTTTGCATTGACTATGGATAGTAAACAGGGCCATTTGCTATTTTCCAACAGATATGGGCTATTTTAACCCCTCTGTCCTTTCTTGCAATAAATATATACAATGTCAAGGCTTGGGATTAGAGAACATTGGCACAGTGATTTCTGTTTGATCATCAGAGTTTGCATTTACTATGCATATTAAACAGGGTCATTTTATGTGGATAACATCATTAAGGCAGCAGCAGTAAGAGACAGTGTAGAGGGTGTAAGAGTGCAGGCTGTGGTGGTAGCAAGAGCAAAGGGATGCAAATGAAAATGTTCAACGGTTTACTATGGGAATTGGGCAATGAGGACTGGTCATGCAATCTAATGTAATATCAGTTGTTAAAGAACAGAAAACAACAAAAATGAGGAAACTGGTTTGAAAGAATTCTAGCCTAGTACAGCTTGCATTTGTTACCAATAGTGACCAGGGTCATTAGCTATTTTCCAATAGATATTGGCTATTTTAGCCCTTCCTTCATTTGGGTAAGTAACCCCATTGCATTTTAAGCTTTTGTTGGAGTATTTGATTTTCTCTCACAATTCAAGATGGAACCAAGTCTTTGAAATTGATGTTATTTTTTTCAGTTTAGGAAGCCTGTATTACCAGATTTCTTTTGGGATATAGAGAAGAAAACAGCCACAATAAAATAGCATTAATTTTCCTTAATATTATCTTGTACTTATGTCAGTAAATCTTCATTATCAGCCATCATAATTCCACTGCTAGACAAAGGCCTTTCCAAGCTCCTTCCATGTCAATCGTGACTGTGCTAACTTCTGCAATGTCTTACCTGCAAACCTTTCTATCTCATCTTATATCTAGATCTTCTCCTACTGCGTTTGCTATCTTCAGGGCACCTTTTGCACCATCTGTTATCCTTACTTCTTGCTAGGTGTCCAGCCCAACTCCATTTTTGTCTCTTAATTATTTCTATGATATCTTTTATTTTGGTCTCTTAGTGTTATACCTAATTAATTCCTTTTATAATCACCACTCACCAGTGTTAATTTCTACTTCTTTGTGTTGATGATGGTAGCCATTTTGAAAGAAGACTTTGCAGTTAGAATTATAACATTCCATTCTTTGTGGATAACATCATTAAGGCATCAGAGTCAGTGTAGAGGATGTAAGAGTACAAGCAATAATTAACCAAGGGTAGGAATTGGCAGATGAGGGCTGGTCATGCAATCTAATGTAATAGCAGAAAATATCTTGCGTGTAAGGGCAGTATTCCATATTATAATCCCATCTACATTCTATGGTAAGTGAGAAGTTGAGATGTTCAGTTTGGGAATTGATACACAACATCTTACACTCTATTTTTAAATACCTGACTCTGGCTTCAATTCCTGTCAATATACAGGTATACTTTGAATATGCGGTTAATTTGTTCTAAATTTTTCTGTACCATTCAAAACCGCACTGTTATTATAATTTAATGTGTTTTTGTTTTCAGCTTATACCTAGTTACATTAATTTGTACAGCAATACCGTAACTGTATTATATCAAAACCTGCACTAATCAAAACCGCACTATTCAAGGTATTGCTGTATTAAGTTGGTCAGAAAGTAATGTCATATTTTTGGAGACAACACAAAAACTCATTCAAAAGTAACAAACATTAAATTTATTTGTGAAGAACCTCATCATTATTAGCAATGATAAAACCTATTATGAAACTAATTCTTTTATTCCTTGTTGAAAGTTAAATTTATTTGTAAAGAACATAAAAGCCCTGTGTGGAACTAAATCTGGGATTCTAGAGAAAAGGTATTTAGATAGTGCTGAATTAATCTCTTCCCTACTTTTAAATGTTTTGCCATGAAGAATGTGTTCCAATGATCTGAATTAATGAATATTTGAAGGTGTTGAAGGTGTTAAATCCAGTGAATCTGGATGCTGAGGTAGATCCTCTCAACCTAATGATTTGATCTTCTGAGTTTATTTTACTGAGTGTGGGCTTGAATTATCATTCGGAAGTTTAACACACTTCAGAGCATTTCTTGCATAAATCTTTACTCTACACTCATTCATGGTCATTCAAGATCTGCTGCCTTGCCTTATTGTAAGACCTCATAATAGACAAAACCTACCATATTCCACCAACTGCACAACAAGACGTAACATGGGTGGAGCTTTAATTTTTATAATAGCCTGCTGTTGGTCTTGATACAAGAAGGTGAAAGTCATTCACAGGGCAATGAATGAATGAAAATCACTATAGTAACATTTAATTAATAATGGAATTTGATAATTTAACCACTGAATTTTGCAATTTTCTACCTAAAATTTGTTTGAGAAAGTTTTGGTATTCAGTCTGTATGTTGTGCAGTGAAAATCACTAAGAAAGAGATTTTCATTGGTCAAGAATTAAGGCAAGCATTACTGAGAGAATAGAGCTATTATATGTATAATTACTGGGACATAGTTAATGATACAGTGATTAATATTTAATATTGATTATAACATGAGCAAGAACAAACATGATGAACATTAGAAAAATATAAGGACAAAGGTATATAAACATATCTGTTTGAAGTTTACATATTACTACTGTTTAATCTGATAGTGGAGATGCTAACTGAAGTCATAGTTTCCTTAAGTTTTATAATAAGATACATTTTTACTCTCTTTGTCTAAATTTCTGAGATGAGGTGTTGCTACTGTTATACATTGATCCTTTCAGAGCAGATTCATCATTGTTGTCTTTACACTGTACCCCCCCCCACCCTTCTTTGTGTGTCTGATACCTGAGAAAGGCTGTGATGAAAGTAACAAAGACGAGGAAACTGGTTTGAAAGAACTATTGTATAGTACATATTTACTGTGTCCAACTCTACCAAAAACTACTTCCAACTTGTGCTCCAGCTTTGAGGCTGTCTTGTTTATTATCTCTGTGTGCCATGGTCTGTACCTAGAAAGTTTCTCTGATACAAAGAGGCTAGCCAGAGATGGGGTGAGTGTAATTGCATTCATGGGGTGTCTGATACACTGTCTCAAAATTTGCTGCATGTTTTGGTTTAATAGCATTCAAGTGTAGTCAATAAATGTATGAGCAATGAATATTAATGAAAGCTTTGAGAGTGATTTCACTCAGCAGCTGACACACGAATGCACGCAGGCAGCCTAGCCATTGCTGACTTACAATGCAGGCAATAATGGTAAGAAAATATCGCCTTTACAAATTTACAAATATTTTATATAAGAATAATTTAATGCAAGTCAAGTTTTCTTTTGCTTCTACAGACAGGGAGAAGAAAAACTATCATGTTTGTTACATATAAGATGTTTTTTCTTTTTTTTTAAATCGAACCCTCAAAACCACAGTGCATCCTATGACACTGAAGGTCAGACTAGGGGTCCAACTTGGGATCCATGAATCCCTCTTTAACGACCCAGGCAACTTTAGAATGAACATATGTGGTGTCTTTTTAAAACGTATATTGTGCTAAATTTAGGGTGCAACCTATCTGCTGCAAAATAAAACTCAAAATCACCATGCTGATAAGGCCAGGTTAGAGGTCAATTTTGGTATCCAAGAATCATCCTAGTTTAACAATCCTCCTAAAATCACAAATTAATTTTTCTCAAAACAGAATTCAAGTGTTCACATTTGGTGTTAGTACTTTACACATCAAAGAGGAACATTGGATTTAAATTGTGTCCGAGTTTTATTGATGTGTTTGGGTTGAGGTTAGGGTTAAAGGTAGATTTGGGGTTTTTGCTCTAAGAAAAACATTGTTTTATTGTCGGGTAAGTTCAGATTCCTTAAAAAAATTATGCCAAACTGGCATAAGCACTGTGAGAAAGCAATTCACATCAGTGCTTCCCTACAACAGATGGAAAGTAAGGTTCCAGTTTAACATTATAGTTACATTGTAAAAAGAACCTTAAATTTTTTTTCTCAAAACTGACAAATTTCCAGAAGGTTTTAAGGTGTAATAGATTGTGAACAGACAAAATAAATAAAAAAAATGTTAATCTTTCTCCATTGGAGCTTGAACTTTGTTCACTGATTACATTTCCCAAGTCCCTAACCACTCGGCTTTGGAACTTCTATTTAAAGGGAAAAAATGAATCTTTAAAAAATAGCTTACGAATTAGGGCAGAAAAAGAAATCAAAAAAACATTTGACCCCCTAACATGTTTTGGTTCAAATAAATGGTACAAAAACCTTCCTCGAATGATGTTGATATGGTTCCATGGGTCTAACTGTTATAGTTTGGGGGAAAATCCCAGATGAAAAAAAGAAGAAAACATTTTTAGACTTTTTTTAGGTGACCATGAATGGAGACCTCATAGACATTGATGATTTCTTTTTGCAAAATTCAACCTAAAAACTTACGTAGGTAAATTGAGACTTGCTGATTTCAAAAATGCCTTTGTTTTTTCCTCTGTGGTGTGTAGTTCATGACTTATAAGAGTACAAACATACATAGACACTTTACTACTTTATTATATAGATGATAATATAATAATACTGACTATATTAATCTCAATAATAATATTAGTATTAATAATAATATGGATAAGAATAGTGATAATATAATAATCTGAATAATTTTATCATTAATGATTATTATCACTTACATGTTCACATAAGAAGTGTTTGGTGGTTGATGCTGGGGATCAAGTGGGAGCAAGTCTACTGAAATCTTAAGTACCTCTCAGTATTCTCAGCAACTCCAACACTGCCATGGTCTGGATAGTCTGAACTTTTCTTTGAATCAACTCAATTCAACTAATCTAATCTACAGGGTGTAGGGGTAAAATGATTCAATTGTTATCTCTGGAAAGAAAACTATTATTGGGAATAGAAATAGAAGAATCTGTACTCATGTTGTTAATACTTTAATTCATAAAAATGATAATAATAATGAAGACTCACTTCTTTAACTACTACTACTACTACTACTCCTGTTCATGGATAGCAATGTTATTTGCTGAGAATTGGATGTTTTGTTAAGCCTCAGTTCAGATATAAGCAAATAGAGGTGCAGTGAAATTGGAAACGGCTGCCTGGCCTGGTAGGATGGGAAACCAGAAACAGAAATGCTGCAATCCAAACATCATTAGTTTTAAATCAACAACAAATTGAAAAGGCACTCGCAATCTTGGATCTTCTGCTTGGGCAAATCGAACGAAAAGGACATTGACTTTTTTTGGATTTGAAAGTAGAAGATGATTTGCTTGAAATTGCTAGAGTAGTGGTTCTCAAGCTGTGTCGGGGCACGATAGTGTCCAGCAACTATCTCCCGAGGGTGCACATGAATAAATTTGTTCAAATACAGTTTGGAGCCTTAAATGTGTCCAGTACAGGTATTGTGTCTGTCACACTTCTGCCACAGCGGTTTTATCACTAGATTTTGTGAGATCTTAATCTTTTTAGCTACAGATGAAAGGAAAAAAAGGTAATGAGTACCTAAATCAGTATGCTGATATAAAGTTTCATTCATTGACTACTGAAATGTTTTCGTCTAATTCATTTTATTTTTAGAGTACGTTGACTCACAGTACACCCCTTCATTACTACTTCAAAGTTTACTGCTATTGCTATGTGGAAGTGATGATGATCAAACAGTAAAACATGTCCCTCGCAAGCAGAAGTAATAATACAGTAATAAAATTTACACATTTATAAATGTGTTTTATAAAGTTCCATACCCTAATTATGGCTCAATATATACCAATGTATATTCATATTTTAATGGAGTAAAGAGTTGGTGTGCTGCCTAATAGAAGTTAAATATATTTCTTAGTGTGCCATCATACAATAAAGTTTGAGAACCACCGTGCTAAAGAAAGACTCAGCTCAGGGAAACTGGTTTCTATTTTGGTTGTGCCAGAAAGCCAAATCAGTCTGGAGATTCCTGTTTGCTTGGTGTTGTCGCCAAATACTATTGATTGTTGAGTACAAGCTTGGTAACCATTACTCTATGGCAGGCATCCTCATTATAGATGTGTGCAACTGTGAGACAAGTCTGGAGGTTACAGTGGTCAAAAAGGTTGTGATAAAAACAACAAAGATGAGTAAACTGGTTGGAAAGAATTCTTGTTTAATATATATTGACTGCGTCCAATTCTACCAAAAACTGCTTCCAACTTGGACTTTCAGTTTTGAGGCTGTCTCCATGATTCCTCAGTCAAGATCTATCATTAAGGCATTGTTTATTATCTCTTGTGTGCCATGGTCTGTACCTAGAAAGTTTCTCTGATACAAAGAGGCTAGCCAGAGATGGGGTGAGTGTAATTGCATTCATGGGGTGTCTGATACACTGTCTCAAAATTTGCTGCATGTTTTGGTTTAATAGCATTCAAGTGTAGTCAATAAATGTATGAGCAATGAATATTAATGAAAGCTTCGGAAGTGATTTTGTTAAGTACCTACCAGCTGACATAAATGCACACAGGCTACCAATAGTAGCTTCTGCACAAGAGTTACAAAGATCATCTCCATCCTTCTTTGTAGGAGCAGGATTTACTAATTTCTTTATTAAAAACCCTGGCAGACCCAACATTATTATTGTTTTTTTTTCTTCTTAGATAAACTAATGTTTTAGTATTTTACCATTTTATATGATCCAGGTTTAATCTTTTGTTTCTTTCTGTCTTCATTGCAATGTCTATAAAAATAAACATAAATTTCATTATTATATTTCAATGATAAAAATATATCCATGTAAATAAGAAAGATTATTTGACAAACATCTTTCTATATTAGTCTTTTTCATATTTGTGGAATTGAAGTGAGAGAAAATCAGTCAATTTAACAGGTCTTTAAATTGTCTAAGGTTCTGAGATTGAATATTTTCTTTATTCTGCACATTCTTTTTTCACTAGTATCTTCATCTTTTTATTTATTTTATATTTTTTAAAAGGTTTTTAAGACCTTGTTTTTGGCTGAGATATACTTTAGCAAACGACCATGGCATAGGGTGTGAGCATAAGTCTCATGCAATTCTGCTGTTGTGTCACAAATATCTGCAATTTAAGAGCATATTGGCAAAAAGTGTTAGGATAAAAAGCAACAAAAAAGCTGAAGATACTACTATTATTAATTTTTGACTAGTATTTCTTTCATCTTAGTTTAGTTGCTTTTCACTCAGACTGTTTGTCTATGGCAGTAAGTAAACATCACAGATTGGAAATAAATAATCTCTAGGTGAGACTCAAACTCGCATCCTTTTACCTTGGGAAACCTGCTTATATATGGCATATGCTCTACTGAATGACTTACTAAGACTTTTACATTGATGTTCTGCCAACCGGAAAGGTTCTAGTAGCTCAATCAGTAGAGCAGTTGCCATACATAGGCAGGTTTCCCAAGATGAAGGGATGCGAGTTCGAGTCCCACCTACAGCTTATTCCAAGTATAAGTTCTAGTAGCTCAATCGGTAGAGTAGTTGTCATACATAGTTAGGCCTTCCGAGGTAAAAGGAACGGGAGTTTGAGTCTTGCACAGAGCTTATTCTTTATTTCTGATCTACACTGAAACATGAAAGAAATACTAGTCAAAAATTAATAATGATTGACAATTCTTCATCTAATAAAAAAATGAATCCAGATATCTTTATTACTAATATGAAGATACTAGTTTTTAAAAAGAAATAGTGTGGAATAATCTTTTGATATTAATTTTTGACTAGTTTTTCATATTTTTATTGCTTCTTATTGCAATGTTCAGGTCATTTTACGTTTTACCATTAATTAAGCAGAATCTAAAATAAAGACGGTTTCCCGTGGATATGGTATGCAAATATCATTGGAGGCTACTTCTTTATTTCTACAAACAATATGACATGGAGAAAATAAGATAGAGAAGAATGTGGTTATATGACCAAATTTGAATTTCACCTGCTGATGGGTCCTCATGAATAAATCAGTAACGGTGTCGTCTATATGAGACCGGCTTTCAAGGATACCAAATGGGAATTCAAATCTTGTCAGAGTCTACTTCTTTATTCTCTAATCCATGCTGCTTACTTAATAGTCATAAGATGTGAAACACCAACGGCCTGAGGGTTGTGATAAAAAGAAACAAAAATAAGATGAAAGAAAAACTTGTCAGAAATTAATCTTATTATAATTCACCAAATGTCTGTCCGTCCACCTGTATGTATGTATTCGCGTACCACAAAAACCTCATAACATAAACCCATTAAATTTTCTGTGTGTACCAATGTGAACCCAGATAAGGTTTTTAGAAATTAGTTTTTGAAAATCATCCCATAAAATATTTTTATGGGGGGTGTTCAAATTACAATGTTAATTCATTCTAAAATGGACACATTTTTTGTGCCCACAGTTTGTGACATAGCTAGCATCCATAAGCGTTGCTAAGAATAAAATTCTGTGTGAGAAAGAGAGAGAAGTGGTGAGAGTGTGGACATGAGATAGTGAGACATAGAAAATCTTTCATGGGAATAGATTTCAAAATTATAACAGCTAAATATTATTTTAAAATAAACATTAATGTGTACATTCATTTTAGAGAATGTATCTAAAATAGGATGTCGTTTTACATTATATATACATTGTAAATTGATCAACCACTTTAGAGCCAATTCACTCGTTTCTCCTCTCAAAAACAAACAATTTCCGAAAGAAACAAAGGTCAGATTCAGTCAAAGCAGTTTCTACTACATAGTACATAGGAAAAATATTTTTTACCTCTGTCCATGAAGTTGGAGAGGTATATGTATTTGGTCACATCTTTCCGTCCGTCTGTCCGTACTTAATCAACTTCTATGAAATTTTTTGGAAGGGAGGGCAATGGGGTAAGGAATAAATTTTGCGGTGGATCCAGGAATATTTTTTGATTGAATGATATTTTTTCATACATTCATGTATGCGCTCATGACAGAGTTATTGTGCATGGATCCATGCCAAAATTTAATTAGTTATTACGTAGCCTATTGTCCACCCTTCTACAAAATCTAATTGAAATTCATTTGGAACCTTTGGAGATATCATGTGGACAACCATGAACTTTTAGCGATAATATGTGGTGTGGACATATAAATACAATACATAGGGGAGGTAATTGTGCATGGATCCGCCATGGGTCTCCAAATGTTCTTGTGTCTGTCCACACAATATCTCCAAAGGTTATTAGTGATTTCCAATAAAATTTTGTGGAAGGGTGGACAATAGGCTACAGAATAAATGACTAAATTTACAATTACTTGGTGTTGGTAGAGGTATGTGCTCTCTAAGTGTTTTCTAGTTTCATAATTTTTTACGTACATTTGCTCAAATGAATCCTAAGCAGTCGTAAAAAAACTCTAAAAGTCACAAATATCACTTTTTAAAAACAAAGTAAATTAAACACTATCTGATTTCTAGCTCTCTATCTATTTTATTAATTTATTTTTTGACAGCAATTTAAGCCTCCCTAACGGGCAGGTATTTAGTCTAGTAATGAAAATGCTCATCTAAGAAATTCAGACAATCCCTCGATATGTTTTTGACTATAAGCATCGATTCAGTTTTGTTGGAATGTGCAAGGAGCTGATTTTAATTTGCGCTGCCAATGTTACCCATGCTGAGCTACTGATGAATATGTATTTTTGAGATGAATTTTTGTCTGCTGCTGTCATGTATTCAACTTCCTGCTGACATGTCTTGCAATTCTAATGCACAGAAATTTCTAGGAAGGGTTTTTGGATGACACTGAAATGTATTAGTAAATGATGTCAAAAGTTTTTTTAAAGTTTCATTTGAGACATGCTATAAGTCATAAAATAGCTTACCCTGAAGATGTTTTTCCCCCCATATCTTTGGTATCACTTCACAAAATTCATATGTGTAGTAGATATGGGGTGATTAATGATTATTGGTACTGAAAATGGAATCAACAAACTGAGTTTCAATTCCAATTGAGACTGTTATGTTCACTTCACATGGATTTACTTCTCCCTACACTCTGTCCCATCACCAGATATCTTGACAAAATGTCTCATCACTGACATGCCATGATGATCAATGGAGAAGAGAGTGAGTGGGTGAGCATGTTAGACAAGCCACTCTCCCATAACTACCTTACCTGCTAAGGCAGTAGCTGCTGGAAGCAACAAGCAAAATGTGTTGTTACTAGATTTGTAACACTGGCATTATCATCAAATGTCTGTTTGGTCATAATATCCGACTGCATGCATTTTGTTATCTCCTGGTACTTCTGATAAACTACCATTCTCTGTTGGATCTGATAAGTGCCTTCAGCAAAAATGACATCCAGTTCCCCTCGGAGTTTAAGGTAAGGCTGCCAGCACTTGTATATGAGTTTTCTTCCATTAGGAATATTTTGCTGACATTTTTTTCACTTTCACAAATTCCATTGCCAACCTTTTTGGGTTTTTTTTGTGCTTTAAGTAGTATTAATCTCATTCTCTGATATGCTGTGCTGTTTCTATAGATTTATGATAAAGATCCAGCAACACTTATCACCACTCTCAATATATAAAATCCTACGGCAGCTGGTATTCCCAAGTGGCTGAGTGTGTATATATATTTACATATATATAATGATAGTCGGAGAAATATTTTAAAGTAAAAT
>VCCN01006457.1:239290-266687 GCA_006491835.1 Architeuthis dux | reverse complement strand
GTCTTGAAAGCTGAGTGTTTATTTTTCAAGTGTTTAATATTTTATACGTGAATATTAAATATGTCTGGATATACATTTCATTCTGCTTGCTCTTTATGCATATTTCTGTTTTTCAAAATTAGAAAAATATATATATATCTTTTCATTTGTAATCAACAATATATCCATATTACATACTATTCTTTTCTTTAGTGTTATAGGTTTACACTTAAAACCTTGTTTAACCATTTCAAGACTCCTGGGACGTATATATCTCAAGGTTTCTCTGACTTCTGGGATCTATATGTACCATGGATCTCTTTTAAAGTGGACTGGGACATGTGTCACCAAAAATAAAGTAAATGATATTTTCCCGGCTTTTACGACCAGACAATGACCTCATTATAGTATGAAACGCATGCAGAAATTGGTTTGTATTACATGACTGTAACAGGAAATACATGTAGGCGAAGTGATCTGCTAATTCCATGTTTTTCATTTGTCCTGGGATAAATGCCTAATGGGACAAATGTTATCCCATTAGGGAAAACTTTTGATTTAATAAAAGAATAGTTTCCTTCAACCATTAAATAAAAATGACAATTTTTTGACTTTTTTTTTTATCCTTTTAAAAATCCAGGCATTAAACACCTTAATAGGTTAGTCTTGAAACTTATAGACCATGAGCTTTCCATCAGTCTTTGGTCCTTATCACAGATACAGTAAGTTTATCATGAGTGCACTGATAAATACAGCCTGAATTCTAATTAGAGGATATATCAACAAGCTGACAGGTTTTTTTATTAAATTCTCATTGGCTGAGTTTAAGCTGAGGGAAACATTTAATGAATGATTCCATAAATTAAGTACCCATCATCTCAGCAATACAATTTATGACTAGACTCATCCAGTGATACTGATTGCTCTAATCAATTTTACATGAAAATTCCCAAGAGGTATTCACTGGGATGTCATTGTTGATTAGCTATTAAGATATTAACTTGGCTGCATCAACTGTTATTATTATGATTATGATTATGAGGCTGATGTGAAGATTAACTAAATTAATGATAAGTGTTGAATGAAACTATTGAGCAGCTGGAGATAAGATGAAAGCTTTTGTCTGACCATAGATATCCACCCACATTTCTATATAGATTGTATGGTAGATATGATTAGACAATGTGGAAAAGAAAGATTGAGAAAAGCGTGTTACGTCTCAAACATGTTTATTATCATGAAGATAAAACTATGCATTTCGTCATTGTGAATATCGTCATCAGAAGAGATTCGAACATAGCAGAGTTGTGCGATCATCCATGTTGTGGAGTGTGAATGAAATGAGATGAGTTTTGTATGTTCAGGTGACCTGGTTTGTTAAATGGGGAGTTACTTTTTAGAAAGGGACAGTGTATGGGTTTTGAAGTGGGTGGCGGTAGGGAGTGGGGTGTTTAGATAGTGGCTATCTTTTCTGGATTTTTAAGTGGGTGTGATTTATGGCTCTTGGTGGTGTTGTCTAGATGGGGTGAGGATATGTGTCTGTGTCTGGGTTTCTGTAGGCGTGTGTGCTATGTGGGTGGGTGTATGTGTATATATGTATAGCAGTATGTGTGTGTATGCTTATGTGCATGGGTGTGTGGGTGTGTATGGCATGTGTATGCTTATGTGTGTGGCTAAAAGTGTGTGTGTATGTGTGCATGTAGCAGGGTATGTATGTGCTTATATGCAATGTGGGTGGGTGTGTATTTTTATGTGGATGAAAGTGTGTGTGTATGTGATATAACCTGTATTCTATCCAATCCCTTGGGTGTGTATGTGATTCTTTATGATTGTGATGTTGTGTTGTTTGAGAATGGTCTTAGTTAAAGGTATGGCAAGTTGGAAATATCCAGTTCTTTGGTGTATCATGTCGCATTCAGATATGAGCATGGCCTCGATGCATTGTCGTTTCATGAAATTATGTATATGTTTTATGATGTGGATTTTCTGTAAGTTAAAATTGTGGTTGTATGTGTACCTGTGACTAACTAAGGCTTTAAATAGGGCCTTGAATGCAAAATGTATCTAATGATAGTTCATCTTGAATTGGGCCATATGTACCCACTTTCAACCTGAGCAGGAAAATGAGTCATTCAGTTGTCTTAACGATGTTGGATTGAGTAATTTGTCTTTATTTCACTTTCAATTCCATTAAAACTTACAAGGCACTTTAATAGCTTTTTATATATTTCTTTGCATATCTGATATTTTTAAGACAAACTCATTAAGTTTTGTTTTATCATATTCATGTACAAAGTCTGTCCAGAAAGTATCAGACAATTATTATCAACGAAAAAAATAGCTTAACTAGGGCAATGGCGCTTTAATCCTAGTGTCCCTTCCACATCTCGAAATAGTCTGCAAAATCTTCTTTTAGGATTGCCATCAGCAATCTCATTACGTTCTCCTTAATCTCGACCATGGTCTGAAATCTCTTCGGGGAAACACCATACACTTGACTATTCCTAGTTGTAAGCTTTACACTACAAGAAAAACACTAGTCTTAATACAAAGGAATTCACTTAACTAAGTAAGTAATCAACACTCAGCCACACACTAACTATATTTATAGTAGTAGCAGTATTAGCTGCGGCAGTGGCAAACATAAATTAGCATAACATCTGTGCAACTGTTGCTCAAGATATTTAAAATGGCTGGATATTTTCCAGATAGACCATATATACATGTGCTAGTATAGCAGAAGTAGCTGCAATTGATGCATAATCAAGGGATGTGGAGCCTGTCAGGGTCTGAGTTGGAATAATTGTTGGTAGGGTTGGCAAAATGGTACTGATTTTGACTTCATTATATAAACTTAGGAAAACAATAATTTCATTTGCCCATTTCACTAATGCAGTTGTATAGTAGATATGATTAGACAATGTGGAAAAGAAATATTGAGAAAAGCGTGTTACGTCTCAAGCATGTTTATTATCATGAAGATAAATCTTTATGCATTTTGTCATTGTGAATGACGTCATCAGAAGAGATTCGAACATAGCAGAGTTGTGCGATCATCCATGTCGTGGAGTGTGAATGAAATGAGATGAGTTTTGTATGTTCAGGTGACCTGGTTTGTTAAATGGGGAGTTACTTTTTAGTGGGTGGCGGTAGAGAGTGGGGTGTTTAGATAGTGGCTATCTTTTCTGGATTTTTAAATGAGTGTGATTTATGGCTCTTGGTGGTGTTGTCTAGATGGGGTGAGGATATGTGTCTGTCTGGGTTTCTGTAGGCTAATGCTGTTGACTAAAGTCAGTCAATTAAAAAACTCCTTTAATTAACCATCATGATAGACTTCATCATTCAAAAAACTATTTTCTTTGTGCCTTGGTAGACCAGCATGTGTGAAATTGCGACATATTGTCCGATAATCACAATTGTGTCAATGCGAAGTCTAAAAATAGGCTGATTTTTCACATGGTGATATTGAAGTGCCTCGTATTACCAATTAATATTCAAGCAAATTAACACTGATTGTACATTAACTGGAGTTAGTTATTTGAAAAATACATGACTCAGATGTTTTGTTTAATGGCTCCACAATGCTGGTGAGCTGGAAATAGGCTTTTTACTCCCCACTTTTTTTGAGTCTGCTCTGGGTTGGTTTCATGTCAGTTGCTATCCAATGTACAAAAATGAAAATAAAAAAAATAACTTGCAACCTCAAAAATCAAACCTATAAAGATTTTAAAAAACTGGAGAAAATACTTACCATATAAAAACCCACCCCCCACCCCCATTTTCAGCAGGGAATATTAAGAAAACTTTTTAGTGTATTTATGGGTAAATATTCAATGTTATTGAAATATGTAGCTATAGTATAGCAGAAAGAATCTAAGACATTTGAATATATAATATTACAGTATTATGGAGTTTAGCTTGGTACAAGTACTGGTAGTCTACATCATCTGGGTAAACATTAGCTTACCAGTTACCTCAACTTCCATGTAAGACCCGGGGGAATATTTTTGTAGCCATTTTTAGAGAAAAAAGGTATGCCATCAAAAAATGGTAATTATTTTTCTTTTGTTTGGTCTTCTTGTCAACTGAACATTCACTAAAAAAATCACTTTTGAAAAACTGCTGAAATCTGTTTCCTACTTGAATGTCATAAGCAGATGTTATGACTCGCATCATGAAATTAGTTTCTGCTAGGAGGTGTCAGCTTGGTATTTTGTGTACTTTTGATCAAATGCTGCTTGATAGCTAAGATGTCATTTGATTTCTATGTTGGGTACCAGAGGAATCATGTTTTAAAAACTGCCAATGTTCTAAAACCAGGAATAAATTGGCTTCTAATTCTGTGGTTCTCAGAATCCAAGGTCACATCCCCTCACCCTTGAGATCCCAGGTTTCCTCAATTCCTCCCCTGCTATGAATTGTCATCTAGTAATATTTCCCAATTATACTTTCCATTATACATTCCTCCTCTGAGTGCCAAATGCCACCCATTTGAGAATCCCTGTTCCAATTTCCTTTTCAAACTCCAAGCCAGAACAGCAATGATTCTCTTATCGTGTCCGATAAACAATTATTCCTTATGATGTGTGAAATAAACCAAGAATCAAATGATTCTCAGTGAAATTCTTGGAATCAGAATTTTAAAAAAAGATTCTTCTAATAAAAGAAATGCTCAACAGGATTCTATTCTTCATAAAATACAATGGGATTCTATGGTTAAAAAATGCTTGCAAGAATAAAAGTGCAACTGAGTAATACATTTCTTAGCATCCATCAGTAAATAATGCAGATCAGAAATAAATGATGGCTGTAGAATGACAGTTTGAATAGTTAGCAATGAAAAGCAACTAAAATGAAAGAAATACTATGTAAGAAGGATACCAGAAAAGTAAGGTGCACACATTTACTAATCCAACATGTTTATTACTATACAAATAAAACATTGTGCATATGTTACCAGCCCAACTATGCTACTTTTTCATGTAGTCGCCATCGAGAATGATGCACTTGTCTGATCGGCGTACAAGTGCATAAATACCCTCCTCAAAGAACGTGGCATCAAACGACTGGAGTCACACTTGCCCCTCTGCAATTTCTTTTCAGCATTTGGAACGGTATAGGAGAGCTGATGGGGACTTTCTGGAGCATATGTTCACGGGTGAGGAGACCTGGGTGCATCAGGTTTGCGTAGGGGTGTCATCCTGCTGCGCAACAATGCCAACCCACACATGGCCAACTTGACAAAAGAGTGGCTCCTGCGATATGATTTGGATGTTTTACTGCATCCACCGCATAGTCCTGACTTGGCTCCTTCAGATTATCATCTGTTTGGGCGCCTCAAAAGACATTTATCTGGGAAGTGGTTCCACTTATATGACACTTGTTGTTACAGAAATGCAAGGGTGGCTCCAGTCGCTTGACACCACTTTCTTCAAGGAGTGAAATTATGCACTCGTGCACCAATGAGACAAGTGCATCAATCTCAATGGTGACTATATGGAAAAGTAGCATAGTAGTGCTGGTAACATATGCATAATGTTTTATTTGTATAGTAATAAATGTGTGTACCTTACTTTTTGGACATCCCTCGTATATTGTTAGAATTGATCTTCTGCTAGCTGTAGGGCTCTTGTAGCTCAACCACTAAGATAGGCTTTCCAAAGCAAAGGGATGCCAGTTCAAGTCTCACTGAGAGCCTATTCTTTATTTCATATCTTCACTGTTTATTGATAGTCGTAGAATGACAGTCTGAGTAGTTGCAATGAAAAGCAACTAAAATTAAGATGAAAGAAATATTAGTCAAAAATTAATAATGGTTAAAGTCAATCATATTTTCTTGATATTTATTAAGCTAGATGGGGAACGCACAAAGCTAGATGGGGTGGGGAAAGAAGATTCTGTTACACCAGTCTTTTAAGTGGACATGGGGACTGTCTTGAAAATCAGCATTCAAAATTCACCTTTTTACCTAGTAGTCTGGTTGTATATGTAATTCCACTGGATTTGGATGTTAAAAGCAATATTTTTCCATTTTTAGGGACTTTAAGGCATGATTAATCAGACAAAGTTTTTCTTCAATTTTTCTAGTCCCTGGAAAGATATCATTTTCAAGATGGCGTCAAAGATGGCCAAATCCTTAAAATAGCCCATTACTCGTTCATTATTCATCCTAGACAAATTTTTTCAATGGTTTTT
The DNA here is from genome assembly GCA_006491835.1 of Architeuthis dux. NCBI lineage: Eukaryota > Metazoa > Mollusca > Cephalopoda > Oegopsida > Architeuthidae > Architeuthis > Architeuthis dux. Next base: position 260,513 of record VCCN01006457.1, on the reverse strand, counting down.
TGGAGTGTATTTAATAACATATCAAAAGTATATCACAGTCTGACCACTAGTAAGGTAGAATTTTCAAGACAGCATCAAAGATGGCTGCATTTATGAAAATAAACACCTTACCCCCTAAACAATTACAACAGAAAGTTTCTCATGGTTTTTTGTAGTATCAGGTGTACTCAATAACATACTAAAAGTGTAACACAGTCTGACCACTGGAAAGGTATAATTTTCAAGAAAATTTCCAGTGGTCAGACTGTGGAAAACTTTTGATATGTTATTGAGCACACTCGATACTACAAAAAAACGTTGGAAAAACTTGTCTATGATGAATAATGAACGAGTAATGCAGGTGTTCCCAACCTGGAGTAAATTTACCCCCAAGGAGTTAAATTTGCTGATTCTGGATTTGTGCATACTTTTTTAAAAATTATAATCTTAAAAAATCTGGAGCTGAGAAAAAAAATTTGGAGTTGGTCCTATTTTGTAAAAAGAAATGCTAATTCTTTTTCTCTCTACCATTTTGGACTTAACAATCTGTATTTTATTCTTAATTACTGTGTTGCCAATGTAGTAGTCTCATTGACTGATTGTGTTTGGTTCTCGTACCGGTATCTGTTCATCATTAGTTGGTCAAATGAAATAACATTCTTATGTGCTATTAATATTGTTGCATTTGAACCTAAAATAATAATATTAAAAATCGTATTTCAAAATGTCTCCTTTGTCGGAAGGATTAAATTACTGAACTAAACAGGTGGGGATAAATATATTTTCGAAAAGTTGCCAGGGGTAAGCGAGACAAAAAAGATTGGGAACCCCAGGAGTAATGGGTATTTTAAAGATTTGGATGCCATCTTGAAAATTATATCTTTACAGGGACTAGAAAAATTGAAGAAAAAACTTTTCTGATTAAGCAAGATTAAGCGATTTTTTTTTTTTTTTTTCATTTTCAGGACTTTTTAAAGAAAGGTCCTAAAAATGAAAAAAAATCGCTTTTAACATTCAAGTCCAATGGGAGAATTTTTTTCAACACATGCAACCGGACTATAGTGCAATAAATTCAGCAATGTGGCATAACCAAAGACGGTCATGTCATGCCTGACCAAGAGACACGTCACTGATATTCATAACATGATTAAAGGAAGACATGACATGTCACAGAGCTTCTTCTTCCCTGCTTTTGAGCACTTTGGCACAAAGGTCACTGCAACCCCCACACTTTTGAAATGGTGAGACAATTTGAAATAAGGAAACTTTGTTTCCTGCTTGACCCCTCTTTTGCCAGCCATTCTATGTCCAACATCCTGAATAAAGGATGCCTTTATCATGCAAAAACAAAAAAATCAACTAATTTTCACTACAGTTGGTACTGTGATACCATCAATAAGGCTATTGTATACAGGCGTCCCCCATTATAATGCTGGTGTTGGGTCCAAGAAAGCAAACAGCGTGGGTATGGGAAATATTCAAGGGCGTGCGATAATAATAATAGGTGACAGACAACAAACATTATCTATTGTATGAAAACTAAGTGGGATTTGAACAAATAAACAATGGCATTCTTTAATGTTTGGTTTTTATTAAATAATACCGCCAAAATAACTACAGTATATTATAAGGTATACCAAATTTCAGTATTTAAAAACAAAATATTTACATATTTGATTCAATGACTTAAGCCTTTGAACCCTTAGCCCCTGCACCTTCAGATACCCTGTACCTGAGCTCCTGAGGGAAAGAATTAATTTAAAAAATGTTTTATTCATTAACTACTGAAATTTACACTTGATTTACCGGGGAGTCAAATACACTTTGGAGGATTGGTGGACCTGAAGGGGGCTGTGGAAGTTGTGTCACCTCTGTCATCAAATTAGCTTCATGGTGTATAGTAGAATAGCGCTCAGCCCAAATTATCTGTTTAAGATATAGTGCGCAGCCTGAAATATGAAGCTTACATGTTCAAAGGGTAATTCTGTTTTTATTTGTGGTTTTCTGGACAAGTGGGCAATGATATATGTAAAAATGTTGGGGTCCACCACCCACTGGCCTTATATCGCAAATTGCGGTATAATGAACTGCCTTATACCGGGGACACCTGTATTACACTTGGTGCTAGAAACTCTGTTTATTACCTGAAGCTTGAATACTGACCTCTACCACTGGTTGGAAATACGTAACTAGCTCAGCCATGAAGCTTTATTTATTTATCAAATATTGATTGCTTATAAATTTGTTCTTCAAAATACTTATTTAATTACAAAGTATTAACAATATTTTTGCTGCATCAACCCATTAGATTGATATGGTTTTTGGTTTGGTTTTTCTTTTAACTGTTAAAAGCATATTATAAACATTTCTTTGTTTTCTTTTCAGAATTCTGGTTATGCAATGTTTGGTCCAATGCGACTGAAGCATATCAAACTATCAGTAAGTAGACATTAGCTTCTATATTTGTTTATCCGTTGAATGTATTCCGTTATGACAGAAACAGATTTTGGGAATGTGTTCAGTTATCTCAGTCTTATTAAAGAAGAGGGCCTCCTTCTGCCTCAGTAGACAATGGAACAACACTGAAGTGACACTTCTGGGACGCAAGCCTGGGCCCAAGCATATGGAGATCCTGGGATGCCCAGTCAACAGAATCCCCCTCCCGGCTTTGCTGATCTAGTCCAATGGAAAATGGAGCGATATGTTTGGCATCAGCTTGGCAACCAACCACTTTAAGGGATCTCCACTTGCTGGTTTGGAATCAGAGTTGTCTGTCTCATAGACTGGTTGCCAACCATGGCTAGAGAGCCATGTCTGCCCTGCTGATTACCCATAGCTTGGGCGATAAGAGATGGATGCATGTCTTTCCCAAGGGTATCAATGTGAAATAAACGCAAATTGTCTCAGCTGAAGTTTGAACTCAGTCGGCCGATTCCATTCTCTGTGCCACCTGCACCTCCTCTCAGTCTTATTAACCCTCCCAAAATAGCAACATTGACATTGTACCTTAAAGTTATATGGCTTTGCATTTCTCATCTACCATGTCACATATTTGTTCTGTTAAACATACATTCATCTGACAGTGTCTCTTTTCCAAAAGATCTATCGGTCCATTCTTATTCCCAAATGGCAGGTTTTCAGCTAGTTCCTGCGGAAGGCCAAAAGGCGATCACACATTTTTTTAGGGGAAGTTTAATTCAATACCTCTGGCTACAATGCAGGCAACTGTACATAGATCAGCGCAAAACATGGAATCACTTCCTTCTTAGCCCATGGCCCACCCTTCCACAAAATTTCATTGAAATTCATCAAAAGTCTGTGGAGATATTTGGTGATATGGACAAATAGCTATAATGCATTGGGATTAACTGTGCATGGATCGGCCCCAACATTTAGATTTGAGATTCTTGCTTGATAATCAGTATCCTTGCCAAGTTTGGTTCAGGTCGGTCAAGTAGTTTTCGGAATTATGAATTTCAATACCAATAGCTACAATGCAGAGAGATAACTGCATGGATCGGCCCCAACATTTATATTTGAGATTACTGCATGATATTCGGTATCCCTGCCAGATTTGGTCAAGATTGACCGAGTAGTTTCTGGGTTATGCATTCTAGGACAAATATCTACGATGCAGGCGAGATAACTGTATGGATCGACCCAAAAACTTTATATTTGAAATCCATGCATGATATTCGGTATCCTTGCCAATTTTGGCCAAGATCAAATGAGTAGTTTCTGAGTTATGAATTTTAGGACATATATCTACGATGCAGGGGAGATAACTGTATGGACCGGCCCCTGCATTTATATTTGAGATCCCTGCATGATATTCAGCATCCCTGCCAATTTTGGTCAAGATCAATCAAGTAGTTTCTGAGTTATGAATTTTAGGTCAGGGCATTACAGATACAGTCCATAGCCTATTAATTAGTAGGAAATTGAAAGTAACTCATGCTTGAAGATTATCAGTATTTGATCAATAAGCACCCCCCCAAAAGAATCGGTTACATTGTTAATATAATAATCACGTCTTCCTCAAGACAGTATAAACATGTTGGCTCCTTTCAAGGTTGACAATATAATAATGTTTTACAGTTACTGACTGGGCAGTAGTTATGGATGAATGATTCACCCAAGTGCTCACTCAGTCACTCTCTTCTCTGTCAACCACCCTAGCATCCCAAAGACAAGATATTTTTTGTCAACATATCTGGCAATAGGACAGAGATGTTGATTCATACCTTACCCAAGGTCATTTGTGTTAAATGAACATAAACAACCTTAGCCGAAATTTGAACTTGCTGATCCCATTTTCTGTGCCAATAACCGTTAAGCTACCTTATACCACAACAGATCAGTAAATAATTATGTTGCTAATCTTATGAAAACCATCCACATTTGTTAATTAACTCTATAACTAGTTAATCCCAGTAAAAAAATTCAGATATATTTAAATTTTTTTAGAAAATAAACTATTAAACTTGTGGAAGAATCCATTGTTTCAAATGGTGGGTAAGAGATATTTATATCAGGAAAATTGTTACCTTTGAGTGGAAGTGTCCAATGTACAGACAGAGAAACAAACCGAAAAAGTCACACTGTCCATTATATCTATAGATTATAATTAATATAATAAAAATGTTTTTTCTGTTTGTATGTTACTGTAACCCAGCAAAAACGGCACATGGTAGGCAGAGCTTTTTTAGCGCTACAACCATGGGTCATTTTCAATTGTTACATTATGTTTTAGGAGGGGGGTTCAATTTATGATATAACTATAATGCGAAACTAGACCCTTATTTTGTGTACACCGGAAATGACGTTGAGGGGAACATTTTTTCTTTTTAGGGGCCAAAATTGAGGGTAAAACTTTTCATATTTATGGGGAAATTTATTTTTTATTTTTTTAGTGGTCAGAAGTGAAGGCAAACTATTTTCCCTTTTTGGGAAAAATACTAATTATAGAGTAGTTTCCCCTATTTAATTATTTACATAAAATTATAATATTAATTCGATATAAAGAAATTAACTTGACATCGAGCTTAATAGCTGGTGAAGACGGCTTTTAAGTGGTATAGTATATGTAACGTTAACTTTCTAATGGACTAGCTTTTATAGAAGATGTTTTGATTTCCAAGCATTTACTAAGCTTAGTCTGGCACAAGACCACACATGTAGTGCACTTGAACTCACTTCAGCAATAATGGTTTGCAAGTATGGTTTTCAGTGCTCCCTGGTGAGATATCCCTTTGGAGTCAGTTATCAACAAAACAACAACAGTTTATTTAGAATTGCTTCTTTATCTTTCATTCAACTTACATACCAAATTATTTCAAAACATATTTGCCTTGCTATAAGCTGAATGTCTTTAGATGGACATGAATTGCTTAAAACAAAAGATTCAGTAAAAGGTTCTGAAGCATCTACAGGAGATACATATAAATACCAATGGATTCAGAGAATATTGATTGGCTTCTGTATTTAAATACTCTGAATGATTTTAGAATAAGAAATATATTGATTTGTTTTCACACTTGGTTCCTATTCACATAACACTGCAAAGCTTTTTGCTTGAATCATTTTTTATGCTTTGTGTGTCTGTGTGTGTGTGTTTATTAATTCCCAAACAAACTGTTCCATTTTTCCATACTTTCCTAAATCGAAAGAAATGTCAATTTTCACATTTCACATGACACCCCCATCCTATCTCCACCACAGCCTGCTGAATGGCCCAGTATAGAAATATATTTCTGTAGCATGAATTAAAAGATTCATGCCCTTTCACTATAAAATAAAAAATAAAAATGTCAAAATTGGCTTATTTTTGATTATTGATTCTAACATTGAAGATAGAAGAGAATAAGCAACATTTTTGGCATATTATGTTTTTTTATTTTAAGAAAGGTAAAAATACGACTGAAATGCAAAAAAAGTTTTGTGCATCTGGTATGGGATGCGGACAGCTAGAATTATAAAACTGTTATATAGCCAGCTGGCATGACTACAATAGCATCTCAGAGTGTATCCGATTTTAAATAACTTCCTACTTTTGAAAATTAGATTGTGATCAAAATAGTCTAAGAATAGACAACAAGGAGAGATAAGAGCTGCCAAGTAGATATTGGACTCTTGATAAAGCAGCATTTTGCACAGTTTCTATTAAATTGTCATCATTGAAGAATTCCTATGACTAAAAAGAGTCAAGGCAATCTTTGAACAGAGGTATTGGTTAAAATTGCCTAAGTTTGTCATGGCTTCATTTGAAAGCTAAGAAATTTATGAAAGTTTTCTACTTCTACCATTGCTACATGAATATTAGTTGAGAATTTGTAATCTGTCTTTAATTCCCTCTTTGTATTGCTTTTATCTGGCTTCTTTTAAACAAGAATAATTTTTATATAAAGCAAAAAAATAGTCTTTATTTGGGAGAGAGCATTTAAATCTCAGCAGAACACATCATAACAAGACTATCTTAGCGTAGAATATTTTTGAAAATCTTGCTTTGTTAATTAAATAGGTTATACAGTATTTTTGTCTTTTTAATTCAAGCATCTGTTTGGTATCTGAGACTTAGAGATGAGTTGTTAACATTTTTAATGAAAACGATCTTTTTTGTTGTTTTATTTATATTTATTCTAACAATAATTTGGCCAATTTTTTCTTGAGTCCTATTCAGGTAGAAATCAGTGTTAAATCTATTGTTTATCCCAATCAATGCACCTAATGGACAGACAGCATACTAGGTATTGGATAGAATGCCACCTGAAAAGAGAATGAACTGGCCAAAGCAGCATGAAAAAGAAAAACAAAGAGATAGACCTATATTCCCCAGAAATGATTATTATACTCTGATTTCTTTGAACTGTTGTCCTCATCTTGGTTGTTATAGTTACAACATTTCGGTTGCTGTATCTGCTGGCCTTCTTAAGGTGCCTGTCATATTTGATAACCTCATCAACAGGCAAAGCAAGCCGGAAGTGGATTATAGTAAATTGCTTGAATGAAATAAAGGAGAATAAAAAATGGACAAACAAAATAATTCAACCCCCATTTCTACCTCCCCATGTCACCTTGAGTACAAGTAAAAGATTTTTTTTTTTTAAATCTTTCAATCTTCTCAGAAAATAATGAATGCCACATCCTGGAAAGTTGTTTGCTTGAATTTAATGAAATGTTGAGATATTCTGTAACCAAACCAATAAGCCAATATTTCCATCTCAATGAAGAGAATTATGCATAGATGTGTTGATCAGGCTGGGTTAGGCTTAGCAACAATTTTATCTAATTCATCTTTTATAAAAAACTGTCTACTGCCAACTAAAACTGTCCCCCAGACAACATCGATTTCTTCAGTTTTTAAGTGGTTCTGTGCAGCTGGCTATCTATGTATGTGTCACGTGTACAGGCTGCACCAATAGATCTAGACTGCTGAAAATTTAAACATTTACTCCTTATTATGTCTAGAAGGAATGTTATTTTTGTTTTTTTGAAAATTCTCTCCAAAATAAGTTTTTAGGTGGGGGTTCAATTTGCAATATAAGTTTATGGTAAATTGGTCCTTTAGTTTGTGTCCAGTGGTGTTCACACTTGTTTTTTGAAAATTCGAACTTTTTCGTGATCACCATCTGACAAAAGGTGAGAGAAGTTACTTGATCACCCCCTTTTCCAGTTTTTTAATTGATTACCCCTAACACGGCATGCTCACATGACAGTTTCTATTGAGGGACTAACCAGACCTGTAGGTTGTTATAACATTGGTTAGTGTAGTGGGCAGGGAATTTATTCTGGTTTGCTTTGTCAAAAAGCAACTCGGTAACAGACAGGAATTGGAAGATTGTTTTGACTTTTTAATTCTTGCTTTTCTTTGAAGTTATCTTTAATTCCATTCCTGGGTTCAGTCCTGATATCTGTGTTAGACTTCAATTAAATTTAAATCTCAGCAGAACTTCAAAAGCTGAGATCTGTGTGCTTATAGATTTCTCTGGCATCTTTTAAACATAACAATGATTCTGATACAAAGCAAAAAAAAAGTTTAAATAGTCTTTAATTGAGAGGATTGTGAAATAGCACAAGCAATTTATCAACAGCAGGGCTTAATACATTTTGTCCAATGCAAGATATTTCTTGTTATTTAAGCCATAACATAATTGTGTTTATCAACTTTGTTTTGTATGTTTCCACGTTACACTTGGGCAGTGTTTGCCTTCAGATTACTTGCCAGACATTTAAACAGTTCAAAACTTTGTAGTTTGTATATTAGAATTAAACAGGAATTGGAAGATTGTTTTGGCTTTTTGATTCTCGCCTGTCTTTGAAGTTCTCTTTCTGTGTTATCAGACTGCAAGTAAAGATGGCATTAAAAAATCGTCTGAGTGAACTTTACAATTTTTGACCTTATTTATAGAGCACAGTGAGAAACTTGCTCACTGTCAAGGGATTACAAGACTAGCCTGCTAACCATGGCAGGTGCTCTTGGCTACAAGGCAGTAGCTTTACACGATTTAATCTGAACATATAATAGTGAATTTATATGTGTCCATATTTGTGTTTTGGTGGCTATCCTATGAAAATTTGGTAAAATCTGGAATGCATTTTTGTGTAGTGGTGAAGAAAATAGAATTCAGCACAGGTTGAGGAAGATACCCCATGGAAAACAGAAAGAAAAGTATTTATCCTCATGTCAGAGAGTGCCAATGTCTGTATATAAATAAAAAGATTGCTGACATAAGTATGGTTTAGTAATTGGGAGTAGAGATATGGGAATTCACAAATGTATTTACCCTCTCTTATGGAAATATGGACAAGTTACTTTCCTCTTGCCTCATTCATTATAAGTAAAATGATAGTTTTGTTGTCTCTATTTGTCAGCACATATAATGTGAGTGCAAAAGAGCAATACAAGTTAGTGCTGCCTAACCCATGTATATGTCATTGTACCAAACATGACATTGATGATTAATCTGTTATTTGAGTTAGTTTGAGTTTGTTTTGTCTTGTTGCAGACTAAGCCTTGTTTTTAATATTTCCCAGCCAGTCCTTCCCTATATCTCATTTTACTTATTTATTTAAATAGCAAGCAAAGCAAAGTTGCTTCCCATGTCACATGACAAACATGAGGCAATGATTTTTGTTACCATTTCTCAAATGATCCATGGAGACCTAATCATTATTTGTAGCAATTGTTGGTTTTTACGGGGCTAGGGTCCTAGCCTGACACCCAAGATGGACTGCCTTACAGGGCAAAAGTGCTCCAACTGCCTTGCTATTTTCCCAAAGTTGGGGGGATAAGAGATGTGTTAAGTAAGTATCATGAGTTATTCCCCTTAGGCAGAAGAGTTCTTATCCACTGTTTTACGTTCTGGTGAAGGAGCAGCCATATTGTTATTGTCATTAGTAGATCAGAGAGATCGAGAACGCACGTGTGTGTCGTGACCACAGTCATTTTATGAATAAAGGACCTGTAAGTACATCTCCTGTTTGCATTTTTAATCTGTTAATATCTGTCATTATACCAAGCTTACAAGATTGATTTATAACTCTCCCAAGAGCATTAGTGCAAAGTGAACATAGACTGTCCCAGTTGCTGTTTGATTCTATTCTCCATGCTGTTAACCATTAGGCCACCTGTACATTAAATTCATAAAATATTGAACTGCTTTAAAGCAAACTTGATATATATTTCCAGGATAAGTTATGGAGGGGGGGGGATAGTGGCAGAGTCCCATACCTGATAGAGAGGGGCATGTTTCTACAGAAATTAACAGTATAGCAAACTCAAATTTGATATTACTAGTAATATTCATGCTAATTCCATGCATCTTTGCAACTTAGGAATAGAACATAAAATATTTAATCTAAGAAAAAAATTAATCCATATTATTTGCAATTTTAAACCAAGGTGTATCTATCTATAAGAAGGTGTATCTATCTGCAAATTTATAATGTCAATGGAGGGAGGAGAGCAGCATTATCCTGAATTTTGAAGATCTTTGAAATATTCTGTGAAGAATATTTTTATTCTGCTTTGAAATTTTTCTCTGCTTGCTTTAAAATTGACAGTATGCAGTATCCAGGCTGAGGTAAAAAAAAAAAGAATAAAGTTTTCCATATCAAAATTCTGGTTGAGACAAATTACTTGTCAAAAGTTTGGCCTTTGACCGATTTATGGTGACTGAAATGGAAACAGATTTTCCAAGCCCCAAAAATCAAGTGATGGATAAGTTAACTTGTTACAGTAGAATTAATGTGTCTCCGGGGAGTGTGCTGAGGCCTGTATATGTTAATATTTTCTATGAAGAAAGTTCTTCAATCGGAATACTTGAAGCATTATTCACTCTTTAGATATGTGTGAACAATTAATGGATCTATGGGTAGAAAGGTAACTTTCGGCAGAAGAGTTAGTATGTTTTGGGGTAGTATGACACTCTGTTAGTATGTGGGTAGATTGGTATTAGAAAGTACAAAGTGCTACCTAAAAGTTCATGGTAAAAATTGATAGAACAGAGTTTGAGCTATATATTAAATGTCTGGTGAGACATTCACTGGGTAATTTGACAGATGAACAGATTGACCAATCTATTCAAGTTCCTCAAGTTTTGGAGTAGCAACTGGTACATTAAAACGTTTACTGCTACAAAATGAACATGTGCATCATGTGACATGTTGTGTGTTGCCTCTGGAACACATGTGAATCCATTCCACGGTTTTATTTAAAGCAATACAAATAGTTACATTAACATGCTAGATTCGGTTTCTGCCTTGTGGTACTGAGCAGAGGACATGCTTATTTTGTTGCACTGTATGTTGCATTATCCAAGATAGCAGTGAATATGTTAATATATAGAATGTAAATATGAGAATTGGTATACATATCTATTCATGTATTATTTCATGCAAGTTGCAAGCCTCTTAATATGTACTAGCTGAATCCTTGCAAATTCCACAGGTGCTGACAAATTAGATTATCCATTAGATTATCCATAATCACATGCCTCTGCTCTTCTCTCATCCTTTGTCTGTATCTTCTCATTCTCTCTCCTATCCCTTCCAATCTTCGGTGCCATCCGTGTTTTTTATCTAAATATTATACAATTTTCATTGCCCATCTATGTTTTTATTTAAATGTTATACAAACATAGATTAGTTTAATGTGCAAAAATCTTACAAGGCCCTCAGTAAACTACCTTTCTTTTCTCCCCTCTCTCTTCCTACACTCTTATTAAACTATGTAACCGTCCCCTTGTGTTATTACTGATAGCATAACATTCAAATGCAGGTAGGAAAAAGCAGAATAATGTTATAGATGAGTCTTCAAACAGGCCATGTGCCCTTTTAGGCCCAAACACATCATGGCATCCTGATTTGCATAGAATTGAATTGTTTACCCAGGCACATTTTGCAGCTAAAGAGTTGGAAAATGAAAGTTGCCTGGAGAAAGAAGTGAAGCTGAAGGCAGATGGAAAAGAGAAACTTTTTTTTTTACTTAAATTATCACTTTTATATTAAAGCCAAATGTACACTGATTTATTTATTGCAGTTAAATATGAACCATTGAATAATTAGATTTGTCTCTCTGTACTGAGTTTCATCTGCTCATCCTGAAATGTAGTTTCTCTCTCGCTCTCTCTAATCAGTTACTCTATTTGTCTTCTTAAATCACCCCACCCTCTCTCTATATATCTCTCTCAACTTTTTACCTTTTGCTCTCTCCACCCTCTCTCTCTGTATTTATGTCTCTCTTTTTCTTTTCATTTTGTCTTTTCTTGTTTATTTATCTCTTTCACTTTCTCCCCCGCTTTCCTTTTCTCCCCCCCCCACACACATACACACACTTTTGCTATTTAAAAAAAATCTATTTTCTCTCTCTCTCTCTCTCTCTCTCTCTCTCTCTCTCTCTCTCTCTCTCTCTCTCTCTCTCTCTTATTTGCTATCTTTTTAAAAAACTTTTTCCCTCCTCTCTCCTTTTTTCTTGCCATCTTTTCTCTCTTCTGTTTGCTATCTGCCCAGAAAACCTGAAATGCTTTCTAGCATTGCAAAGGAAATCCCCTGACTGAAGAAAGGTAAATAATGATGACCTGAATCCAATAACAAGAAGATAGGTAGGCAGTTGCAAGCAGATTCTTTGAGCCTAACCAAAATATATAGAGTATCATTTTGAGAAGGTGACTGTGAAAGTAGAAATCTAATAACTGAAGATACAAATATCTTGGGGTTTCTGTGGAAAATGCCTTCTCTATCTTTTTTGTGTAAGAATTTGAAATGTCAGTTGCTGTCAGCAAATATGATTAACTGAAATGACCTTCTTTTTGTGTTCCTACATAAAATAAACACTAGCATTTAGGCGTGGTAATACTTTAAAAATAGTATGTGCAACTGGCGGAACAGTTAACGGCACAGAAAATGAGATTGGCGAGCCGAGTTCAAACTCCAGCAGTTTGTATTCACTTCACACTAATGCCCTTCGGAAAAGTATGTATCCATCTCATCTCCCCTGCCAATACATCATGGGCCAGGGTGAGGCTCACCCCTGACCCCATGTTTTACACTTACTTGAGGAAAGGCCTATGTCCAACAACAGCTGATAAAAAAAAAGTATCCATATTATTTGATAGAAAAAAGATATACCCCAATGTCGGTTATCAGTTAAAGGACTAGGGAATGCTTAAGCTGTGATTGTCTTAAGCTGATCCCCGGCTTTTATAAGGTTGCAACTTTCACACTCCCTCGCCATCAGTGAGATGGCCTGCAGTCTCCAAAATGAGGGTTTGTACATATTAATGGACAGGTAGCAGTAGTAATAAAAGGTCAGGTGTGTATCATAGCCAATTGGCAGGTCACGCATATGAGACATTAGGTGTATATAATGGCCTAAAGAATACTTACAGTATAACACCGAACCATTTTATGTCATACTGAAACTGAAGTAAAACTTTCACATTACTTTATTCTGACTGGTACATACAATTGTACTGAACATTTGCCAACTGATTATTGTTGATGCATGTTCTGGGTAGTAGGTTGAGGTAGTCTGCCTAATTGAAATCATGTATCACTTAAATAGTCTGTAGGAAGCAAGTGTCTTCCATCAGTAGAAAGGTTAATGTTCCGTGTGCCTCTTCCTGCTTTTTCCAGAAGTGAGGGCCACCAGGCATTTAATGTGATTTGACAACTTTTCCTAAATCAAATGCTTATTTTTAGTTGTATAAACACTTTGCAACTTTTTTATAAATCCCGAAATTATCAGTCTTGAAACTGGCATAAGTTATTGTAGATCTTTTTAGGCTTTGAAAAAAGTACAGACATTCTATTTAGGATAATAAAGTTTATGATTATGCAATTATATTGTCCACTGTTACATAATGCTTTAAAGATTTGCCCTAGTCAAGAAGTCTAATTCAGAAAACAACCATATCAAGGATGAAAGAATTAATGTATTTACAAGAAGCTCTTCTCATTTTTAATTCAGATGGTATTATTTACAAATTTGCAGTTTAAAAGTATAATGTAAACAAATTATGAAAGATTGTTTTCATAATTAAATTGAATTGTTATCTAAGTGCATGAAGAATCAGACAATGTCTATTCATCCATTGAAGGAAATTACTTTTGACTGGATAACCTTTTCTTGTTTTATATATGCTGACCCAATGATTTTACTTTCCAATCAACAACACAAAGTATTTATAGCTAATATATCTTCTGTTTTCAATGGCCTTCTCAGTATTCTCTAAAATTTCTACCACATTATATGAAGCCTGTCTGGAAAGTATCCAGCTGTTTAATAATAATAATCCCCTCCACTTTTCAAAACAGTCAACAAATTCCCCTTTCGGGATCGCCATCAACTGACTCGACCCATACTAGTTAATCTCGTCCATGGTCTGAAATCTCTTTGGGAAAAGCCAGAAGTTGCAGGGAACCAAATCTGGACTGTAGGGGGCAAGGGGATGACAGACGTGGGTGATGCTAGGTTTTGCCAAAGAACTCTACACAAGATATGAAGAAGGGATAGGCTTAGTGATTGTGAATGTGACGATCACACAGTAGACACGCTCACTCAATAGCATCTTACTGCTGACTGAGTAACCCCACAGGAGAGCATATGTTCACGCATGTGCAGTATGGTTGGTTATATCAAGGCCGTGCAACTGGTTCTCAAAATATTCAAAATAGCTAGATACTTTACGGACAGAACGTGTAGAGTTATAAAATGGTTCAGTTGTAGATTCAGATTCTGCTCAAAGCTTTATTATTTAGACTTGCTTCCCCTGGAGGTGCACATTAGTGTAATGGTTACCAGCATGGAAAATGAAATCATCAAACCAAGTTCAAATTCTGGCTGAGGTTCTCTCTACACTAATGGCATGGGCATGGGCATGAATCCACTTCTCTCTCTACTCTGGTGAGCACTTGAGCAACCCTCTTTCTCACAACTACCCTACCTGCCCAGGCAATAGCATCAAAAAGCTGTTACCCTTCATAGTCAATCTTAACAGGGTTCAATAAGCTAAGACATGTTAAATGTGGAGTTGCTGAGTATAGTAATGGCTATTAGTATGGTGAATTAATTGGTGAAATAATTTAATGTCAGCTGAGGCTATTTATATTCACTTTGCACTGATATCCTTGAGAAGGCATGAAACTACCTCTTTTGAACTTTATCCTATCAAAATATCTTGTCATTGGCATGGTGACAATGAATATGTGAGTGAGCACTTGGGCAAACCTCTCATCCATCACTACCTTGCTCAGGCAGTAGCAGTTAAAATCTGTTACCCCTATAGTCAACCTTGACAGAGTCCAATCATAATCATATATTTAATGTGAATATACATTTTTAAATCACAACAAGATTTTACAAGGAGATTGTTTAATCGTTGAAATCAAAATATATGGTAGAAATATTCTTAAAATTAGTAATACTGTTGGTTTTATTGAAAATTCAATGTGTTTTAAATATGCAACAATTTAAAATTGTCCAAATTTTTAAATGTTGAATAGCTGAAACATTATAGAAAATATTGAAAAGTGATAGTGACTATTATGTCATGGTACTGAATGGCATTTTAAGAACATAAGAAAAACATTTGAAAATAAGAAACAGAGATGTTCAAAAAGATATATTTGGCTGCAAGAGAGATAGTATGTATATTGTAGCTTAGTCTAGCACAGGGTCACCATAATGGGGGCACTCTGAGGATCAAACTCACTACACTAGTGAATTAATCTGCAATCTTGCTAACCATCATCAATTGTAAGGATAAGAATCTGTATATATAAGTGATAGGTGTCATACCATCTGTCTGTATGTATGTCTGTCTGTCTCGCTATAGAAACACCTAAACATTGGCACAGCATACATACTCAATGGACCTAGGGGAAGGTTTTGAAGTAAAAAGTTTTTTATGGGGGTACTATTTACAATGTTACTATAATGCTAAAATGGACCTTTACTTTCCATTCAATATACATATCTTCTTATTTTATATGTTTATATATAATTTGTTACAGGTTCAAAAGTGAAAGTAAACTTTTTTTCACCTTTGAGGGGTCAAAAATGAATGGAAACTTATTTCCCCTTTAACGAGTCAAAAGTGAAGGGAAACTTTTTTTTACAAGTCTGAAAGCTTTAGTCCCTTTTTCTACTCCTTAAATATTTAACCAAGCATAGACAGGTACTTCAGCTAGTCTTGTATAAATAAACTATGCTTTATTGATTTGAGTTTGTTAATTTCAAGGTTATTTTATAGGTTATGCCAATTCTGTTGTGGAAGTCTTGCTTCTGGGTCAGCACTGAATCATCTTCTACAATCCATATTTAAAATGGTCAAACATAAAAAGATGAAAATGGATTAATCATTCTTAGGTTTTCCTTTGTTTCTTTCCTCCCACTCTTTCTCTTCAGCCTGAATATCTTGTTCTCGATGCAGCCATAACAAACACACTTAACCTACAAATGTTTTTTGTGTGTAAAGTCACTGTTTGTTGAAACACTGATTGCATTTTTGTATGACGGAGAAAAAGCAATCGGGTCAGATGAATACTAAAAATACCAGGAAAAAAAAGAATGGTCCCCCAGCGAGTGCAGACTTCTGTCTGTACACAAGTGTAGAGATCTAAAATAGATGCAAAGACATCTCCAAAGTATTTGGAACCTCATTTAAAAAATAAACAACTGAGCGGAGTTGGGGCATGCCTTGTGGCTGAGGTAGTTGCATATTTTCCACTAGCAACAGTAATGTTTGAGCCCCGGGGAAGATAAAAAAGCAAAAACAAAAAAAAGGTTATTTTTCATTGGTCCCCACCACACTGAATAATTATAGCTATTACAGCTCACCATATTTTTATTTGCTTAATAAATGTACATAAAAGTTAACCCCACCACCACCACCACCACACATACACACAAACTAACTTTTGCCCTGACCGACTGACTAACCCTAATTCTAGGTTATTATATCAATAAGATAATTACAGCAGAGTCGCCAAAATTCTTTTTTTATTTACATTTATTCAGCAAACAAAAATATGGTGGGCAGTAATCTATTATTATTTTACAATGGTCAATTTTCGATTGAGCCATTTTCAAAAAAAACTTTTGACTTTACACAGTGCTTAAAACGGTTCTAGTAGGACCCAAATAGGCTGCATATGTGTGCAAAATTCACATATGGTTTCCCTTTTGCAAAAAGATTTATGGGGTCTGCATTTTAAATTTGTATTTATATATTGAATACTGTAGTATATGATATTTAGAATATTATCTTCTTTGGAACTTATTGCTTTTAACTTGAATTCGGCAGAGATTTAGTTTGCATGTTACAAGATAACAACATCATTTCAAACAACTATTTATACAAAAGCCAGCCAAGCACTGTACATTTGCCAATATCAATAACAACCTTCTTATAATAAATTACCCTGTACTTTAAGATCTAAACAAAACCTTACTCTTTACCTTACTCTTGCTATTAAAACTTTTAGAATAGCCATTAATCATTGACTGCTGTAACTAATACAGTATCATTAGAGTCTGAGATGCAGTTCACCTTCTGAAATGATAGTACTTTACACTTTTTGTGAAATAGTTAACTCTTATTTCTTATTGTCAATGCAAGATATTTCCTTTGTATGACAGTAATAGAGGAGACATTGCAGCTTGCAAGGTTCCCAGTATTGCCTGGTTCAAGATAACTTTTGGTAACATCATTCAAAACATAACTTTCTTAGATAAATCTTTTAGAAACCATCAACTAAAACTGTCATCATAGGTTTCTTCAGTTTTTGAGTTGGTCCAGCTGGCTGGCTATGTATGTATTATGAGATACAGGCAGCACCAATGAAGCTAGAAGGATGAAAATTTAAACATTTACTCCTTATTATGTCTAGAAGAAATATTCTTTTTGTTTTTTGAAAATTCCTCCCAGTTTTTAGTAGAGGGGTTCAATTTGCAATGTAAGTTTATGCTAAATTGGTTTCCTTAGTTTGTGTCCGGCAGCATTCATGCTTGATTTTTGAAAATTCAGACTTTTTTAGTCATCACTGCCCAACAAAAGGCAAGAGAAGTAACTTATTCATTGATCCCCCATTTAGTCATTCCCATTTTTAAGGCAGCAGAAATTCAAACTCAGTTTGCTAACTCCATTCTGCATGCTGATAACTGTTATACCTCCACGTTGAATAATGCAAAGACATTCTGAAATCCAAAAGAACTGATAAAGTCTGTGATCTAATTAAGCACAAACAGACTCAAGTCATCAAAATCAAAAAAGAAACTGAGTAAGATCTTCAATCAAAGTACTGGAATTTTGAATGTATTTAACAACTGATTGACACATTCTGCCCAGAGAAGAACCTTGCTTGTGCATTACATCATCATGACACACAAATGCCATTAATGCTGACATTCAAAAATTGAAATTTAAGAAACAACTAATATCTATAATCACAGTTTTTGTCCCTAACCATTAAAGTCATTGGATCTTGATAATGACTAAGCAAATAACTGAAAGCGCTCAATCAAAAACTTTTGGACAGTTCTTATATACACTAACAACTGACATACATAGAGGAAAGGTTAAGTAAAAAAAATTTTAAAATATTCCTTGTCTGTAGTCTTTCACCAAACTGGTATTTTATATACACACATCAATCATTTTTCTGCCATTTATGCTTCTGTTTCATGTAGTAAACTGTTGCTCCACTTTATATCATAGGGGAACAAAGAGTGTTGTATAGATATTGTATATTATAAGTTTATTCTAAAAGTGCATTTGTCATTTTTTTCTGAAATCCTGGGCTATTTTAAAATCTAATATAAATCTTGAAATTTCTTTTCCTTATAATAGTGAAGAGTGCTCAGAAAAGGGATTGAACTCTACCAGTTCAGCCCTGCTAAATGAACAATTTACTGATCACATCATATAAATGTTGGATTGTCATCTAAAAGTCTTAAGCCATGATTAATTTGTCTTTTACCGTATCAAAGTTTGTGCTCTGTTAAACATTAATTCTTTTCCAATCCATTACGGACAGACTCAATTGACTGGTTTCCTAATTCTCTCTCCCCTCTCCTCATCTGTCTCTTTCTCTCTCTCTCTCTCTCTCTCTCTCTCTCTCTCTCCTTTTCTGACCTTCTTACTCCCCCCCCTCTCTCTCATTTTATCTCCCTCCTCTATTCCCTTACTTTCACTCCTCTTTTCCTTTCCATCCTGTTCCAACACACTCATTCTCTTTCTCCCTTCTTTCCCCTTTTCCTTTCTCTCCCTCTTCTCCTTTTCCACCCTTTCCCCATTTTCTCCCTTTCTACTTTTTCTCTCTATGCTCATTTTCTTTTCTCACTACCTTTCCTTTTTCTCTCTCTTTTCTTTACTCTCTTCCCTTTTCTTTACTCTCTTCCCTTTTTTCATTTCATGTTTTCTTTCCGTCTCTTCATCCCATTTTGCTCTTCTGTTACTTCTTTTGCTTGCTCTCTCTTTCCTTTACGCTCGCTCCCTCTCTCTCTCTGCCCTCTTTCTCATTTCCTTTTTTCTTTCCCTCTATACTTTGCTATATGCTTCTCACTCTCTCAATTTGCGACTAACTTTCATTCATTCATTAGTTAAACTAAAAAGAAATTCCCATTCTGTATATCTATGCCCCCAAAATGAAAATTGACGATATTCATGACTCAACTCAGACTAATATCCTGTCCTTTGCTAGTTTGCGTTGCTACTCATTTCGCCTGGATTACTCTCCAACCATCATCAGGTATTGATCTGGAATGATAAGGTTAACTAGAATTCTCTCTATTGTGAATATCACTGTGGTTTTATAGAGAAGAGAAAAAGTGCAGAGAACAAAACTGTCCATTACTCTGTCCTTGCAATCATTTTTTGCTAATATCTAATTGTATTATGTATTCCCACTTTCACATAAAATGTGATGAGATTAACTCAGTGTTTTGTTCACACAGGGCAAATAGAAGGAAAGTTTGACATTGTCGATCAACACAGTTCATATAATTTAGTGACCAGGCAGTCCAACGACTCATCAAATTTTAATTGTTTTTCAGATCTTAGAATGAAGACATTTCTCAAAATTGTACTTATGGCAAAAACATCAACTTTATTAGCTTATATATGTATGTATGTTGCCACTTTATAATGTATATCTACTTTTTCTCCAAAATCTTTGTTAAAAAGTCTCTATGGATATTATACTATGAAAGTCATTGTTTGGATTAGGCCAACATATTTGCCAGAATGCCTTCCAGACAACCTCAGAATAAAACATACAATATATATTATATGGCAGAAAATATAGTATTTTATATTTCTCTCTACTATTTCTCTGTATTCTTTTTTATTGTTTTGTATATAATGATTGCCATCTGTCGTGATTGACAATAAATATAACAACCATTTGGCTGCTATTACATTGACAGCTAATTATGAGAGAGAGGTTTGTCTATGAACTTATTTACTCACTGTTTTCTTTGTTTACAATTAAAAAGGCTCAATTCAAGATCAGTGGTGATAGGACGGAGTTGAGAGAGAGCTGGATTCATGTTTTTCCTCTTAGCTTGAATGCTGAAGTGATGGAAACAGTCAGAACAGGAATTAAATCAGATTTACTGGTTCCACTTTCTAGATTTATAACTACTTTACCAATTCAAATTTCCTTGCATGTCTGTATGCTAATAAATAAGCCACATGCATCCTTTCCAGTCATCATGTTCAGAAGATGATGTAAATAAACATTGAAATATCAACAAAATGAACCACACTCCTAGTATATTAATTAGATACTGATGATATCCAAGTATGTTTTTCAGTTTTAGTTGTTTAGTTTCATCCTATACAAGGTCTATCAGAAAAGCGTCCAGCCTTTTAATATTAATGAAAAAATAGTCTACCTAGGGCAATGGCCACTTAGTCCCCTTTACAGTACTCCCCTTCAGAATGCACACACTTATTCCAGCTTTCATTTACTTTTCAAAGTAGTCAGCAAAGCCCTCTTTAGTGCCGTGCTAGGTAGGCTATTTTTTCATTAATATTAAATGGCTGGATACTTGTATCAGGACTGACTTTGTATCTTACTCAAAAACCACTCTTACCATCTTTGAAAGGTTATGGAATAATATGTAAGTTCTACCACCAGGAATTATAATACCTACAATGCATCAGTTGTGTGACTGGGAAATAAAGGACTGACTGACTGACCAGTCTCCAAAGTTAGAAGCCACAGGTGTCTGTTTAGCTAATTAAAATCACGCTAAACAGTGAATCCACTAGAAATTGGAACAGAAACCTAATAAAGTATTAGTCAATGCTTTCACATATTTAGTGATTCTTGATGAAATTGGTTGACTCATGTAAATCCTTAAGCAATACATAGGTACATCAATAAGTCTGTAGCCCAGCGGTTCTCCAACTTTATTGTATGAGGGAACACTAAGAAATATGTTTGACTTGCACGGCATACCAACTCTTTACTCCATTAAAATATGAATATACATTGGTAGGGCATAATTAAGATATGAAACTTTTTATATATATATATGAAATCAAATGATGGATAATTTTATATCCAATCGACAGAATATGATAATTATAATGACATTTATTAGTGAGAGCCTATATTTACCC
The DNA here is from genome assembly GCA_006491835.1 of Architeuthis dux. Classification (NCBI taxonomy): domain Eukaryota; kingdom Metazoa; phylum Mollusca; class Cephalopoda; order Oegopsida; family Architeuthidae; genus Architeuthis; species Architeuthis dux. The sequence goes on along the minus strand of VCCN01006457.1, from coordinate 239,403 downwards.
GGTGTCGGTGTGAGCGACTGCTAAACGAGTAGCCTAAATCGTAAATGAGAATAAAGAAACAAACTTTGTGTGTTGATCGAACCCGCGTCCACCTTGGAAGCCACCTATACGTG
>VCCN01006457.1:208234-223463 GCA_006491835.1 Architeuthis dux | reverse complement strand
GTACGGCTTACGTGGGTATGCTATTACCAGTACGGCTTACGTGGGTATATTTCCTGTCTACGACTTCTAAAGAATCCAGATTGAAACATGGTAACAGCGTAGAAAGGATTAAAATAACTGGGTTTTCTCCATGAACATTATTCTCTCCTCATTTTTTGTGTGCTATGTTCACACATCACGAGTTACTGAATACATGTCTGAAGATGTGACTGTTTATTTTCTCCTCATTTTTGTTCATACACACATGGAAATCTTTTTGTGTTAAAATGGCGGAAATAGATGAAAATGGCGCCCAAGTTGGGGCTAATTTACAAATCTTAGAGCACCTATTACTGAAATAAGACCACCACAACCTTTGAGTATTGATGCAATTGTTACTGCAAATTGGAAATTATTTAAGCAGAAATGGCATAATTATGCTATGATTACATATCTCAATCGACAGCCTGTTCGATATCAGACTGCTCTGTTACTGCACACACCAGATGATGAGTACTAAGGGCCTTTTATAGCTTTCAGTTTGCCACACCCGATGAACAAAAGACCCCTGATGAAATAATCCACAAGATATGCTGTGGGTGAGACAAATGTAATATATGAGCGTTATGTGTTCCATATGAGGAAACAAGAGGAAGCTGAAAGTGTGGAGGCATTCATTGCAGCTCTGAGAACACTAATAAAGACTTGTAACTTTTGTGATAATTGTGTAAATTCAATTATACATGACCAGATTATCCTGGGAATTTGCAATCATTAGACACAAGCCGAGCTGTTAAAGGTGAGAGATTTAGATTTGCAAAGATGCATAGACATTTGTAAACTGTCAGAAAATGCAGCTCAACAGTCTTGAGCCTTGAGACCAGGGGCAGTAAATAATTACTTGCAAGAACAAGAGGTAAACTGTCAAGACAAGTGAAACAGGCCAAAGTGTGTAAGTTTTGTGAGAGTTGTGTACTGCATTTTGGAAAACTTGTTTAAAATTCTAAGGAAAAAACCACTTCACTGCGAAATGCAAAGCTTTAAAAAAACGTATCTATACTGTAGAGGCAGAGCAATATGGTGACTACATTAGTGCATCTGAATATGAGCCTGTTGGTAGTGTCACAATAAAAGAAAAAGTGAACAGTCTGGCATACAAGATGATTAAAGCTGTCATGAAGGTAGAAAAATGGGCCTCATTACAGTTAATGAAAATAAATTTAAGATGGTCACTGTAGTGTCATATGACAACAGTTTTAAAAGTGAGGATGTTCTCCATGAATTCAAAGATGTGTTTGAAAATGAGTTGGGTCGATTACCTGGTACAGTGCACCTAAAGACCGATCCCAATGTTACACCACATATAGCAGCCGCAAGAAGAGTACTTGTGACTATCAAGCCAAAACTAAAGGCTGAATTAGAAAACTTAATTGAGAAGACGTGATCGAGCCAGTAAGTAAGCCGACAAAGTGGTTGAGTGGATTAGCACTGGGAATCAAGAAGAACGGTAAGCTTTGGGTCAGTATAGATCCAGGACTGCTAAACAAGGCTCTTAAAAGATAACATTTCCACTTACTTGTGCTGGATGATTTACTGTCTGAACTGGCTGATGGCAAAGTGTTTTGGGTTTTGGCACTTAAGGCTAGATGACGAGAGTAGTCATTTGACAACGTTTGCCATACCGTTTGGCAGATTCCGTTGGAAAGTTCTTCCATTTGGGATCGCCCTGACACCTGAAATATTTCAGAAAGCTGTGTATAATAATGTCTCTGACCTTGAAGGGATGCTGAACAAAGCCGATGATCTTGTGGTATGTGGAAAAGGCAAGACCATGGAAGTAGTGGCAGATCATGATACAAGGCTGAGGAAGTTCCTACAGAGATGTTGTGAACGTGGAATATACCTGAATCCAGAGAAGATGGATCTGTGGCAAACGTCCCTGTCTTTCATTGGCCATGTGGTGACCAGTGAAAGTTTACGTCTTGACCCTGATAATGACCTTATCAGGGTCAAGACGTAAACTTTCACTGATCACCACATTGGCAATAAGAGAGATTCCACATCCAACAGATGTGACTGGAGTACAGCATCTAGGAGGTTTTGTGAACTTTTGAGAAGATTGTGAGTGAAGCACTTGTGCTAAGGTACTATGATCACAATAAACCATTGGTCATATAAGGTGATGCGAGTGAGAAGGGCCTAGGAGCTGCTCTACTCCAAGAAGGTCAAACCCTGGCATACATTAGTCGTGCTCTCACTGACACAGAAACCTACTATGCCCAGACTGAGAAAGAACTACTAGCAGTTGTCTACTCGTGTGAACACTTCTACCAGTATACCTTTGGTCAGCATGTAACTGTGCTAAGTTATTATAGGCCTCTTGAAGCTATATTGAAGAAGGACCTGGTGAATTGTCCGAAACCTCTGCAAAATATGTTGATGTGATTGCAGAAATATGAGGTCTCCATCATCTACCATACTTGTAAAAAATGTACCAAGCAGATACTCTGTCAAGAGCGTACATTAACAGTGTTCAGTGTGACGATGATGATGATGCGAGGGAAATGGATTATCTTCCCATTAAAGAGAACAGAATATTAGAACTCCGGGGCAGCCACAAGAGAAGACAGGACTATGCTGCAATTGCAGCATGTGATATTAGTTGGATGGCCTGAAGACAAAAGTCACCTTGACCCAGAAGTGAGACCATATTTTAGCTTTCGGAATGAAATGACTGTGCAAGATAGTCTGATATTTAGAGGCAGTCATGTGATCATTCACATGAGGTAACACAGTGTTCTGAAAAAGAGGGTACATTCCTTTCATTTAGGAGCGGAATGTTGCTGCAGGAGGGCCAGAAAGTGTATGTATTGGCCTAACATGAATAGTGACATTAGTGACTTTGTATCAAAATGTGCTACATGTCGCAAATTTGAGACGGCGAAACCTTGCTGAGCCCCCTTGGTCTATGAAATTCCAGAAAGACCCTGGGCTAAGGTTGGAGTGGACCTCTTTATGTTCAATGGCAGAGATTATCTCTGTACAATGCATTATATGAGCACTATCTGGCACTCAAGCTAAAACAGTTATCACAAAGCTCAAGCAGTATTTTGTGAGACATGGGATCCGAGATCAGGGCACGAGATGGTGTTTTGTGCACACACTTACCAGCCTATATAACAGCAAAGCAAATGGCAAGGTCAAAGCAGCAGCGAAAATAGAAAAAAAACTGTTTCAGAAAGCAAAAATTGATAATGCTGACCCATATCTAGCAATGCTAGATCACAGGAACACACCAGCAAAGGCTCTTCTGTCACCTGCACAAAAACTGATGTCAAGAAGAACAAAAATACTTCTCCTGACCACCGATAGTTTACTGAGACCCGAAACTCCCAAGAATATAAAAGAGGTGATGAAACGGGAAAGTAAAAATTAAGTGTACTACTTCAATAGTCGCAGGAGATGTTGTGCAGGTCAAACCACACGTGAAGGGCACCAAGGAATGGATAGTAATTTTTGGATTGGACACAAGGTCTTCCCACATTGATGTGGATGGAGAGGTGCCTTGACAACATCAGATTGACCTGAAGAAAACAGCAGAAGCACCCCCTGTTTCACCTTCTCAGTTACATTCAAAACCAGCCATGGGTGAACCGCAGATATCTACAGGCACAATGGGGAATCACAAATCTTCCAGTCCTACACCACTGTCACCTAGGTCAACCCCAAAGACTGTAACGACCCAGAGGGCTCCTCAACCCAAGACACCTGTAAGGAAGCCTAGTTCGCGGAGAATAGTAAAGATACCTGAAAGTACAGACCCTATGTCAATGGCAGAGTGAAATTTTTGTTGCTTAATTACTTGTATGATATCCTTCACCCTGATCCTATCACAGATCTATGTTGATCTTTTTCTATTGCTAATAGTTATTCCTAACATTGCTCTTTCCACTATTCTGAGTTTGTTTTCAAGTGGTTTTGTAAGTTTCCAGGTTTCGCACCCATACATCATAGCTGGTATTATGCATTGATTGTATACTTTACATTTTAAGCATATTGGCAATTTGCTTTTCAGTATGTCTCTATTAATACCAAATACTTTTAAGCCAATGGTTATGCGTGGTCTTTCTCTAGCTTTATTGCTAGAGGCTTCACAGTCTATTCTTATGGTCTTTTTTGCAACTTTATCATCGAACATTACTTTTGTTTTTGTTCATCTTTAACCTTATTTTTTGGCTTTCTCTATTTAGATCACTTAACATGTTTTGTAGATCCACAGTTTCTGATTTTATTGCATTATCATCACAGTACCATATAGTTCAAATATTCTCTGTCTATGTTTACTCCCACGTTCTCCCAGTCTGTTTTCCGAAAGGTGCTTTCAAGGCTCGTTGTAAAGAGTTTTGGTGATATTATATCCTCTTTTCTGATTCCTTTTCCAATCTTTATCTTGTTAGTATCTTTATGAAATCTAATTATTGAAGTACTCTTTTGCATATATTCTCAATTACTTTTATATAATTCTCATTTATACCTTGTTCTCACATTGAGTTGAAGATTGCTGTGTGCTCTAGTGAATTTGTTGTATGTATGGTTTAATATGTGAAGGTGGTCTATTGTCAAATAGCCACTTCTGAAGCTTGCCTGTTCGCATGCTTGGTTTTCATCTTACGGGTTTGTTACATATGTATGTACTTATGCGTACAAATATTCTTCTGTGTATATAAATTTATTATAATTATATATAACTTGCACATAGATACATGCATACTTACATACAAGCACTCATTATGTTTTAGTTCATTCTGTACTACAACAAAAACTTTGGGTAATTCTATTTTGTGCATATTATTGATGTGTTGTTCCTGTAATCTGACGCTTTCACCTCATATTGTGCAGTAGTTGGAGGGGAGAGATTTGTGTGAGTTTCATATGGGACATATGTTTTAGGCTCATGTACTCTATAGTGCTGCCAATTCAGATATCTTTTTTAAAAACTCTTTGAAATTGTAAGTCCAATGTTGCCAATTTAGGTTTTTTTAATTCTTTGAATTTGGGAGTGACTTCCAAATTTGAAAACTTGAAAGCAAAAACATCTAAATTGGCAAACACTGCTCTAGAAATATTGCAGTCAGTCTTGTACACACATAACTGAAGGCATGAGTTAGTAGTTGGTAAAAAACAATCTGGTAAAAGTATTACCTGAATGTGGCTGAGAAATTGAAAAAAAATTGTTTATTTGTCTTTGTTTTGGTTTTTTTTCTAATCTGGCTTAAATGCTGAATTGTTGTTGTTTCCTTCCATCTCATGCTGTCAGAAAAGTGTGTTAGGGAAGAAAAATTTCCCACGCATTGATTTGAGATTTTGTGTGCTTTTAAGGGTGAAGACTAGAGCTGCCAAGTATGTTTTGTAGAGAGAAAATCTATTGAAGCCTTTACTGGAACATATCCATTTATATTGTCTGAAGAAACACATTACCAATCAGAACTTCAAAACTGTAAAAGCAAGCAATTTTTCCTTTTAGCATCAATGCAATAAACTCTTTAGGCAACATCACTGACCTGCTAACTGTATAAAATGTTCATCATCAATTGTATCTAAGAAATGTGTCTATTCAAGTCCAGAGTTTACACTGGCTTCTGTTAATGAAAAAATGATGCATCATACAAACTAAAAACTGATCATACCACACCTTCCATGCAGAGTAAAGTAGAGATCACATTATACAATGAAGTAAAATATATTTATGCTTTTTACACATAAGAATAAGAGGTCATATTAATACATGAGATCACATAGCACATGAATAAATATGGTAAATCATAAAAGAGAAATTGTTATTTCCCATGAGTATGTATTCTTGATATGAAGATTCCACCAGCTTTTCTAATATTAAATATTTACTTGCTGACTATTTTCTATTTAAGATGAAATATCGCTGATAATGTATTCATGAGGTGAAATCAGTTGTCTCCTTGCTATTCTCCTATGTATTTCAACCTGTGTTCTGCTGCCATACATTTATTTGTGTGTTGTTTCATCATCTTTGTTTCTTGTTGTAAATACATAAAAGTCAAATGAGGCTACGTGGCTTGAGATTACAAATACATAAGCAATTGTTATATATTGCAAGAGCTCAAATGTTGGAAGTTCTTGACTCATGTTCAATTTATTTCCAAACAACTCTGTTTTGATTTGATTTATTTTATTTCCGATCCAAACTTTTTACTTTTTATAAATATGGCATCGAGTGATTGAGGAAAAAAAGAAGGGTGGGTTTAAGGGTTAGATTTGATCTTCTGTCAGCTGTAAAAGTTCTTGTAGCTTAAGTGGTAGAGCAGCTGATATGGATAACCAGGCTTCTCTGGGGTAAAAGGGATGTTTTACTTTGTCTCACTGAGAGCTTATCCTTTATTTCTGATCCATGCTGTTTGATTTGATACCAGTTTTTCTTCTTTATTCTAATAGGCCTAACTAGCCTTTGAGTCTAATCCTATCCTTCAGGTGAGGAGAGGTTAATCTTGCCATATTTTTTCATTCCTAAAACATTTGTCATACTTGACCCATACAGACATTGGTACACAAGAAATTCATATTCCTGTGATTAGTTCAAAATTAGAAAAGACTAATATTTGTGGGGAAAAATTACTTCATACATTTGCAATAATTTAAGAAAAATTATAAATGAATAACAAAAATATAGAGAAAAAATTATGTTTCAAATTTATCTTGATTTTTTATTAAATGAAAGATTGTCATCGATTAATATTACTATTAATACAACTAGTGTACGTTAAAAACAAAATAAATATGGCGCCAAATGATCAGGAACGATTGAAGGATTAGTTTATGGGTTTGATTTGATCATCTGCCAGTCATAATAGCTCTAGTAGCTCAGTCGGTAGAGCAGTGCCGTAAATAGGCTGTTTCCTGAGGTAAAAGGAATGCAAGTTCAAGTCTCGCCTTTATTTCTGATCTGTGTTTATTACTCTCTACCATAGGTTGACGGTCTGAGTAAGTTGCAATAAAAAGAGACTAAAAAATTCAAGATGAAAGAAAATACTGATCAAAAATCAATAATGGTTTTCTAATTTAGTTGACTTCCTTTGTCAAATGCCAGTGACATATTCTTGATGATCAATCCAGAATCACCACAAAGACTAAAAGAAAAAAACAGATTAACATGAAATGCTCTATTAATAATCAACTTTAAGAAGATTAAGGATTGAAAGTCAGTAGAGAAAACGTGTGAATCCGTAAGATATCAGCCAGCATTAACAACTTGTTCTCTACTGATGTGCTTTTCAGTGTCTCTAATGAGACAAGCTAGTGTGGGCTTTGCAGGCTTGCAAGGAAGGTCATTGACAGCCTGAGTAAGTTATGATAAAAAGCAACTAAAAATTGAAGATCAAAGAAAATACTTGTCAAAAAGTAATAATAATAATGGTTGACAATGCTTCATTTAATATACATAAAATAAAGATGATATTGCTGCTGCTACTAATACTGATGCTACAAAACACTAACAATATGATGCCGAGTGAGATCAGGGGAGGAATGAAGAATGGGTTTACGGGTTAGCTTTGATCCGCTACCAACTGTAGTGCTCTTGTAGCTCACTCAGTCAGAGCAGCTGGTTTGTTTAACCAGGCTTTACTGAGGCAAAAGAGGCATGAGTTCAAATCTCACTGAGAACTTATCCTGTATTTCCAATCTATGCTGTTTACTCACTGCCATAGATTGATGGCCTGAATAAGTTTCAATAAAAAGAAACTAAAAAATTAAGATGAAAGAAAATGCTAATAGAAAATTAATAATAATAATGGTTGACAATGATTCATCTAATATAAATAAAATAAAGCCAAGTCTGGTTAGTCACTCAATAGAAACTGTCACGTGACCAACATCTTTTGGCAGCATGCCATGTTGGGGGTGATCAACTAAAAAATTTGAAACGGTGGTGATCAATGAATAAGTTACTTCTCTCACCATTTGTTGGGCAGTGATCACTAAAATAGTCTAAATTTTCAAAAGAACAAGAATGAATACTACCGGACACAAACTAAGGGATCAATTTAGAAAAAAATTGCAAATTAAACCCCTCTACTAAAAATCTAGTTAGGAGGATAATTTTTAAAAAACAAAAGAAACATTTATTTCTAGGCATAATAAGGAGTAAATGTGCACATTTTCAGCCCTCTAGCTCCATTAGTGTGGCCTGTACATGTGATATAAACATACATAGCCAGCCAGACCAACTTACAAACTGAAGAAATCTATGGTGACAGTTTTGGTTGATGGTTTCTAATAATATTGGTGCAATATAGTTCTAAGTTTGTTAGTAGTGACCCCACACCCTGAATATATGGAAAATATCGACTCAAACTTTGATTGATGATTTCAGTTTCAGACGCCAAATGTGTATTGAAAAACAAGATCAATAACACAATCTGATCGATCACTACTCTTTGTTGGCTAACCTCGAAGAATGTCCAATGACATATGAAATCAATGGAAATATTCAAGATACTCAACCAAATTGATATGCATACACAAATACATGCACACCTACTCATAAGAATACACTCACACACAGAGCATAAATATATGTTTATAAAATATATTTGAGGCCTGCCCAGTGGATTAGGTTGTTTTATATTTCCTACTGGTACTACTTGTCAGTGTTTGAACCTGTGTAAAAGCTGGAATTTTGAATGCTGATTTTCAAGGCAGATAGGCTCTCCCCAATCGAAAGAGTGATGCAAGCACAGTATTCCTCCTGCAATTATCCATGTGTTAGTAAAATATACACAAGGATGCATCAATAAGTCTGCAGCCTGAATTTTGATCTGAAATTTTCTCTGTATTGAATATAAATCACGTAGACTGAACAGTCTACGTGATTTATACTCAGCACTGAATTGACAAAGAAATGAGATTTTGTTGAAAAATAGATATTTGTTGTGTAAAATAAAGAATGTTTTCATTGTTAGATTGTGACTTATTGATTTACCTACGCATGTGTGTGTATATATATATAAGAAAGAGTGAAGATAAACATACACATGTACAGCGACATCAACATATGTTAAATTATAAATATAAGAAACCTAAGTTAAAATCACCTTCAACAAATTAAGTTCATAACTTTAGGAATTCTAGCTATTGTTCTATACCAATTAAGTTACAATTATATATTTGTAAGTTATGTATAGACAATAAAAAACATTTTCTATTACTGCATGGAATCACTTTAGAATAGTGTTTTTTCCCCACTTTTAATCTGTTAAATTATTTTTGTTTTTTCTATAGAGGACTGTCAATTATTTTAGATAATACTCCAGAAGGTGCAGAGATGGCCTAAAGGCACAGAAAATGTAATTGGCGAACTAAGTTCAAACTTTGACTGAGGTAGTTTGTGATCAGTGCACACTAATATCCTTGAGAAAGGCATAACTCCACGTTCTAGGTCCCCAGCTATGGCAAAATAGCAGAGCAGATGGAGTCCTTCGGCCCTGTAAGACAGTCCATCTAAGAGAAGGCCACTCTAATGAAAGAAAAATCCTAGAGCTCGACAGTCGCCTCGGCCATCTCAGTCCACTGAACTACTGAAGAAAGGTACCAAGCCTAAAGAGTGGACTCGGTGTGTGTGAGCTAATCTCCATTTTAAAAAACAGTGCAGACAAGAAAAGAGAAATCCTCCCTTGAACCTCGCAAGCTAGGAATAACCTAACAACAACAACAACTCCAGATACTTCTTAATCTTTTTCTACTGTGGCTGTACACTTTCTATTCTGTTGTATGTATTCTTTGCTCTCTTGTATATAATTATGATTAAAGTCATAGCTAAAAAAGAATATAAACATGAATGTTCAACAATAAGGTACCCAAAAAGGTCATAAAGATAGAAGGTGAGATTCTAGAAGAGGTCGATGAATACATCTACCTAGGTCAGGTAATAAAGCTAGAGAAAGACCATGACTACGAAATAAAACGATACATAACGATAGGTTGGAAAGCATTTGGTATGAATAGAGACATTCTGCCAATGTGCCTAAAGTGTAAAGTATACAATGGCTGCATAATACCAGCCATGACTTATGGATGCGAAACATGGAAATTAACCAAACGAGCTGAAAAACCAATTCAGAATAGCACAGACAGCCATGGAAAGAGCAATGCTAGGGATAACTCTAAGAGATAGAAAAAGATCAACATGGATCAGAGAGAGGACTAGAGTGAAGGATATTATACAACTAATTAAGCAGCAAAAATGGAGATGGGCTGGCCACCTAGTAAGAAGAGATGATAATAGATGGGGGAAAGACTAACCGAAAAGACCAGATACAAGATGCAGGGATGAGATAGAAAAGTTTGCCGGTAAGACTTGGCAAAGGTTAGCACAATCTAGGTCATCATTGAAGAAGATGGGAAAGGCCTTTGTCCAGCAGTGGACTTATAACGGCTGATGATGATGATGATGATGATGATGATGATGATGGTAATGTCTCTATGTATGTAGATTTGTCTATGTAAGAGTAAGAAATTCATGCAGACAAAATAGCATAGAGATTTGATATTTCATTTTAATTTTTTAATTTTTAGAACAACAGGGTTTCATTTTTCTGGCTGTTTGCAATTTCCATGTCTTCCTTATTTTTGTTCTGACTCTGCACTCTACAAATGCTTGCTTCCTCATTTTTTTAAAACTCTGTCCTGAAAAAAATAAATAAATAAATTTTCCCTGACCAATTTACAAATAAAGATCTTTTCTTCACACAGGTTTTCTCCACTATCCGAAAGTAGAACATTCCTAATAAAACTTTTTGTAAGCCATCTTATATGTGGGCATATACTGTATTTGTACACATCTCAAATGTATTTTATTCTGATCTGACAATTTCTATCTGAACTTTGGAGACAAGATATTATTATTCAATGTTTTTTATCCAATGAGGAAGCCAACCCAAAACAATTATTATTTATGTCTACTACTCTCTGCATTTGCTTCCAGTTGTTCTTTTCCTGACCCCTTTTTAAAAAATCACACTAAAAAAATGGTAGTCTCTGAAAATTCAATCGATTGTTGTTTGTACAACCCTTGGCTCCAATTTGTTTCTATCAATTTATTTCCTTTTCTATTTCCTTCTGATTCCACATAATTTTCTTTAAGAACAAAGTAAAAGACCAACACCACAATGTAAAATATAAGACAGGTAAATAACAAAAAGAAATGCAGATGTTGTGTACAAGTCCAAGATAAACAAGTATAAATGTTATTGTTCTCTTATAACTGTTCAATAGTCTTGAATAAAAAGGGTATTTATATTTTCCACATCTTGCTTAGCCTCCACATTGTCTGCTAGTCCTTTTGTAGCAACTTGGTTTGATATTTGTACAGCATTTGATATTCATGAATCTATCATTGTTGCTGTTTCTCCCAATTGCAAGCAGAGAAGACAAGATGTCTCAGTTTTTATGTCCAGTAAACATTACTAGTACGACCCACATAAATTCTCTGGTGCATTTGTACAAAGTAGGGATAGAACACAAATATACTTTGATAATACATAACAAAAACTAAAATAATGAAATTTTATTTACAATTTTAAATAGTGGTTTATCCATATACATATTTACAATCTTGATAAAACAGTGTTAGAAACCATCAACCAAAACTGTCAACATAGGTTTCTTCAGTTTTTAAGTGGTTCTGGCTGGGTGGCTATCTATCTATGTGGCACACTTACAGGCTACACCAATGGAACTAGAGGGCTGAAAATTTAAATATTTTCTCTGTATCATGTCTAAAAAAACGTTTGTTTTATTTTTGCTTTTTTTAAAATTCTCTCCCAAAATAAGTTTTTAGGGAGGATTCAATTTAAAATGTAATTTTATGCTAAATTGATCCTTAGTTTGTGTCCACTTGGACTTTTTAGTGATCCAACAAAAGGTGAGAGAAGTAACTTATTCATTGATCATCCCCTTTTCCAATTTTTTAATTGATCAACCCCTACACGGCATGCTGCCAAAAGATGTTGGTCACGTGACAGTTCCTATTGAGTAACTAACCAGACCTACTTTCCTTAATTTTTAAAAGCACCATAAAAGATGATATTTCTTGTGAAAAGTTTTCCTCTTCTTCAAAATTGTTAAATGTTTTGCCTTGAGATTTACAAGGTATGTCTGGTAAGTATTCAGCCATTTTGAATATCTTGAGAACCAGTTGTGTGGCCTTGGTGTAACTTAGCAACCAATCAAAGGGGATCTTAATGCGCATGAACAGACACTCATCCATGGGGTTACTCAGTCGGCAGTGAGACATTATTGAGTGAGCTTTTGTACTGTATCACTGTCACATTCACAATGATCATGCCTGCCCATTCTTCACATCTCATGCAGGTTTTTTTTGCAAAACATTGCATCACTCAGGTATGCCAGCCACCCTACAGTCCAGATATGGCTCCCTGTGACTTCTGGCATTTCGCCTTTGAAAGGGAAGAGTTTTCAGACCATGAAGGAGATTAAGGAGAAGGCAACCAATCAGCTGATGGCAAACCTGAAAGAAGACTGTGAAGACTGTTTTGAAAAATGGAAATGATGCTCTGATAAGTGTGTGAGGTCCTAAGGGGAGTACTTTGAAGGGGACTATGGCGTCATTGCTTTAGATAGGCTATTCTTTTGTTAATATTAAATGGCTGCATACTTTCTGCAAATACCTTGTATTTATTGTCATTGAAAGCTACAGATTGTTTAGTTTTCTGATTGGTTCCCTTCATATACTGAGCCATTGCTTACAAGACTTATCCAGTAAAAGTCATGCAAGTTCTGTTGATTCACTTCAACAAATCACAGACTAGGTTTTGAGCTCGGTTTGATGTTAACTCAAGAATTAGAACAAGATTGATCTGACCTTTAATCTAGATTATTCATCAAGAGTATATTGGAAGCTCATTTAGAATTTGATCTCTGCCATTGATCAAAAGTTTATCAAACGTTTGCTCTACAGATTTAATTTAGAGCTAAATTGTTGATTTTTTTCTTGAAATTTAATTCAAAGTTGATGGATAACCTGAACCATATATATGACAACAAGATTTAAGTATGACTTGATTTCAGATTTGATCTATCAATTTCATTTGTAATTCATCTACGATATTTCTATTAACTGCCTTCTTCCTATGCAAATGATTTGATAATCTCGAGAGAAAAAAAATGAAAAGATAAAGTTTATCCAAGCTGGATCAAGTTTTCTTTTATTTGCATTAAATGGTGTAAGATGAAAGAATGTTAAAAATATATTGCCTTACATTATTTGGAGACACTTAATGTGAGTATACGATGGTCCCAGGATAATAAAAATGCACTGAAGAAGCAAATAAAAGAATGATTTTTCAACCTGATCAAAGATGAAAGATTTTGTTAATGGATAACTTCTTTTTTTCTTTCTTTAAATCAGAGTATACAAAAGTTCTCTTTAGCTATTTTGCTTTTATGAAACAGCTCAAGCCACCATAGCTTTGAACTGTCTTGCAAGCTTCTGTGCTTTATCTTGATTTATTTTGTGAATCTGTTAGCAAGATGTGTCCTAAGAAAAGAGGGGGTTATACCTAATGTAAAACTTACAGACACAGAGGAAAGTTATTTTTTGGGTCTGGGACCACTCAAAAATTTTCCGATATAAATTAATAGTAATTACTTGTTTGCTTTATGCCATTTCATCTTACAAACGTTTTTTATAGGAATGCTCTACTTTTGGATAGCACTGTGTGTGTGTGTGGGGGGGGGATATATTACTGAATTTTTGTAACCCCAGACTACACTGTCAGATTAAGACCAGTGACATGATAAAAGCAATTATACACCACTTGAGTTGTCTGTATCTATTCTCTGACTCCCACCATCTGTTTTTACCGATTCTGGTTTCTTTATGATTAGCAAATAGCCATGTTTTTGCCAAGATTATTCGCCAGTTTTATGCTTGTCATGATTGAGAAGCCTGCTAAAATAGAGTTTCAGCACAGAAATGGAAACTGTAAAAAGAATTCAAGATATAAAGATATTTATGTCTCTCACGCTCTGACAAGAATCTGCTGTTTACTAAGGTTTTATTTCCTGTACTTATTTGGATCAAATGACATTAATATTACTAGCTGAAAACCCGCCTCATAGTTTTCCAAATTATGAATTTCAATACCAATAGCTATGATGTTAGGAGATAACTGCATGGATCAGCCCCAAAATTTATATTTGAGATTCCTGCATGATATTCGGTATCCCTGCCAATTTTGGTCAAGATCGACTGAGTAGGTTCTGAGTTATGAATTCTAGGACAATATCTATGATGCTGGGGAGATAACCGTATGGATCAGCCCAAAAACATTATATTTGTGATGATCCCTGCATGATATTAGTTATTCTTGCCAATTTTGGTCCAGATTGGCCAAGTAGTTTCTGAGTTATGATTTTTAGGACAAATAGCTACGATGTAGGGGAGATAACTGTATGGAATTTTCGTCAAGATCGACCGAGTAGTTTCTGAGTTATGAATTTTAGGACAGGACGTTACAGACATAGTCCATAGCCTATTAATTAGTGGGAGATAAACCATAAGGCTGTCCTCCTTCTGTCTTTTGGGACAACACTAGTGACCTCTACAGGGCACAAGACTGGTCAAAGTTTAGAGAGATCCTGGGGTGTCCAGTAGACTCTTGGCCTCGCTAGTATAGTCCAAAGGAAAGCGAAGTGATATGTTTGGCATCAGTTTGGCTGTAGGAGCAAAATTGGCCTCAAGGGGCTCCACTCTCTTATTTGGAATAAAAGTTGTCTGTATTCTAGACTGGTTGCCAACCATCACTAGAGAGCACAGTCTTCCATGCTATTTACCCATAGCTAGGGGGAGAAGAGATGGATTCATGCCCTTCCCAAAGGCATTAGTGCAAAGGGAACACAAACTGTCTCAGACAGATTTTGAACTTTGTTTGCTGATTCAATTTGTACTCAACAGCGCAACACATATGCAAATCTCTGCAGTTGAGAAAAGGCTGACTTGGCAGACGAGTCGTTGGGGTTTTCAAGTGGGCTCCTACTTTCGTTGATGTTTCACTGACTGATCCCACAACATCTCCAATAGGTTCAGTGGTGTCTTCTGACATCCCAGAAACACTCCCCTCTGCATCCGTCCAGCCAATTTGTTTGGTTGACCAGTTGGGGTCTTTCCTCTTCAGCCATAGCCACTGGCTTCTCTGCT
>VCCN01006457.1:194140-207318 GCA_006491835.1 Architeuthis dux | reverse complement strand
ACATGCTAATGTTTTTGTATTGAAGATTCAGTGAAAACCTTTTTAAAAGCACTTGTTTTTATATAAGTATTATTAAAAATTTTAATTATAGCTTCGTTTTACAAAGACAGAATTTTAGCTTTCTACTTCAGCTACTTGAATCAGTTTCTGTACTTTGTCTGTTAAATGATGAGTGGCAAAGCTGTCATTTTTATTGTTAGAGTTCATTGCACATCCATCTGAAATACAATGATGAGGATAGTTTTCTTGCACTCAACTCACTGGCTATAATTCCGAGAAGAACTTTCCCTAAACAGTGGTTTAAACAATAGGTTTTACATCTTAATATATTCAAGGGGAAGCATGAGTGGCCTAATGGTTAACAGCTCAAGTTCAATGTCTGGCAGAGACGGTTTGCATTCACTTTGCACTAATTCTTTTGGGACAGGCATGAATCCATCTCTCCTCCCCTTCAGATATGGCAGAGCAGAATGGGCTTTTCAGTTGCCAACCAATCTTGGAGACAGACAACTCTGAATTCATACTGCAATGTGTTGTGGAATGCAAAGAGCACAGCATAGCACATAGAGCATCTTGATCATCCACTGCATCCCGGTCTGTCTCTAGCCCTCCTGACTCTTGCCACTGGATCCATGGATGACAGGGCCGAGAGAGTGAGGCTGACAACATGCGCAACTCTCCCTCACTTTAATCCAAGTCAAGCACAAGTTTTGAATTGTGAACCTGTTTACTCAGAACTGATGCCATGGTCCTCTTCAACTATGAAAGACGAACATCATCATCATATCCAAGTCAATAATTCTTTTTTAAAAAGCATTTTAAAATAAAATATCCACTTTTGTGAAAATTTACATTGCATCATATCTCACAAAATATGTTTTTTGTGTTTGTTTTCTTTCCAAAAGAATTTATAATGTTTATCTTTGAATATAATATCATGAAATGATGATGCATCAAGCCTTATAGTATTTCAGGTCACTCATGAATGAGATTTATTACCACTCAGGCTCCCCAGATCAGTCAGGATATTACAAAATTTAATCTGAAATGTATGAAAAATCTTTGATTAAAGGCACGGATGTTTTCATTTACAAAGAAAAAGAAAACTAGGATTCCAAGGGAAATTATGAATTACAGCCACCCACCCAGTCCGTTGGGTTTATGACACTCCCACTGAACTTTAAATTTCACTAAGGGTGTTGATTAGATATTATATCCCTGTTTAAAGGCATATCATTGATGTTTATGTAAAAAGTTTGTTTTGACTTTGGGAGAATGACATATATACAATCCAATAGTGTTGTAAACTGATCAGTATACAGCGATGATCAGCAGATGAAAACACAGTGATCTGTAAGTGTGACTGACCACAAACTAGGCCAGTAAATAACAATAAAATTATAAGTAAACATATTGTATAAATCTATTAAAAATAACAGCAACAACAATAACAATTACATGCACAACAGATGAGATATATGTGAAAAGGTGTATTTTCTCACCCTCCAAGTTTAGTTTTTTTATTTAAAAAAAAAAAAAATAAAAAGAATGTTTTCCGTATTCATTGAGGGGAGTGTGTGTGAAAAATTTCAAGTTTCTACTATGAACGGTTAGAGTTGGGCAAAGTCCAGATACATATATATAAATGTCAGAACACTTGAATAACCTAAACCCAGCAACACTGTTTTTTAAAAACCTTTTTTAAAACATGAAATTTTAGTTATTGTTTATAAGTTACATATTTATCATTTATAATATCTGAGTATAATCTTTTGTCTGAATTTCTGATATGAGGAATTGTTATTATTATACACTCATTTACTCGGATATATATGAAGGCCTAGCATAGAAATGAACACCATATGGGAGCCTTTAATTAAGAAAGAAAGGACATTCAGCTTAAGATTCAAAACATTCCACTGTGGATTGAATAAAAGGTTCCGTTCAAAATTCCCCAAATGTTACTTACTACAACAGACACTTGAGGAAGGCCAGAGGGTACAATGGCCAAAACGATGTGACTGTAACAACCAAGATGAGGACACTAGTCCCAGTAAATCAGTGTATAATAAAGTAAAATCTATAAAAATTGAATAAAATTTAAAGTATGTTAAAAGTGATAGAAACTAAAAACATTGAAAGAATTTTCAACACTTTATAGTTCGTAAAAAATAGGATATCATTACCAGAAGTTTGTTTCATTATTACTGACTGATTATAGTTCTAAAATGTGGATTTCATTTTCCTGGAATCTTGATCTTTTTCTCTTCCAATGAAAGCAAATTGTATCCAGCCCATATGGAAATACAAGTTATAAATCAACTTCTTTTTCTTTATTTTGCAGGTATTATTGGTATTTCCAAAAGAGGACTCACAGTGCGATGCCTTTCACCTTGCAGCAACTCGGCTCAAATATAAAATCTATGTGGCCAGATCTGGAGAGGCAGCTTTACAGTCTTATCTGGAGGTCCATCACGACATTGTCATCATCGATCACCGTCAGAACAAGGTGTTAGACTCAGAACAAGTTTGCAGGTCAGTCTTGAACAAGTTTTTTTTTAACTTGTTTGCTTCAGTTACACAATGAAAGTTATAATTAGATATGCAGTTTTGCCATTATCAAAGCTCTAAGAAAACTATGGCCTTTTAACTGATATAATCAAAATGTGATTATTTATTTATCTATTTTTTAATTGGAGTCAATCGCGTTTGACAATCAAAGGAAATGGACATCATTTTCGAAGCTCTACGTAAAAATCTTTTTTAAACAGATGTAAAAAAAAGCTTATACAGTCAAGAAGTCTAGGACTGTACCGAGTACATTCCAAGTTCTCAGAGAGGCCAAGTCTGACTAAGATTAACCCCCCCCCCTCTCTTGCCAACACATCATGGGCCAATGTGGCAGGGTGAGGCCCATCACTCCTTGTGTCTTTTACTTACAACAACAGGCCTTCCCCAAAGGTCTGTTGTTGTATGTCCAACAACAGACTTTAAAGGCTGAATATGATGATGATGTTTCATATTGGAAAACTGCATCCAAGGTTCATCTAGTAGGGACTGTAGGGACTGAGGTAGTTTCCAACCAGTGATTAGTGTTGAAGCCCAGGTAATAACCCGGATTTCAAATGGTGTATTTTATGGCAGAAAGGCCCTTCAAACTTGGAAGATTGGCACTATACAATCTTCGTTTGCCCATGTGCCAGGCTAAGTTAAGCTAAATATCTCCTAGGTTCATCTACTCCATGTCATTTCTAATAGCTTCCCTCACATTAAATTATTAAGTAAAAGCTGAAAGAAATGAAGACCATCTCAATTTTTTCTCTTTAAAATGCCACTTTTCCATTCAAGATTTGTCTGACAAATTGTCACCTGACAAATATGTTTCTTCTTTTTAACTTTCTATGTGTACCTGTGAGACGTTTCAACCTGTTTAACTCTTAATGTCATAAACCGTTTGATACCACTCCTAATTGACAGCAGAGCTCTTCTGTGAACGAAACAAAATTTGTTAAAAGTATTATGTCAGATAAAATAAATAAATTTACCCAAAGTTGTAAGGTAACTTTACTCAGTAGTTATTCCCCTTGTTCTTAACAGGAATGCTGTTGTTTTATTTTAAATGACCATCATTGATTATGGGAGAAGTCCCTCCTTTAGAATGGATTTGTAAAAGCCCTTGTCCATTGCAAGTAATCCATTCCAAGATAAAAGCCCTGACGGATAGAACTGAGTTGCCATCAATTATAATAAAAAAGGAATGTTTATTGAGTTAACCATAGAACAGCAATGACGGAATTTTCATCCAAAAGTTGACAGGTTAATTATAACCGAAAATCACCATGTTTGATAGTGGACTGCAGGCGGTTCAAACAAAGTTTTTGGCTTGGAAATCTCAAGACCCATACTTATCTGCTGTTTGAAAACTGAGCAAATGTAGATTCATCTGAAAAAATGTCAGTGGGCCCAAATTCCAAGGGTGTGTCAACCATTTTAATTGCCCATTGCCATCTGCTGCTATTGGATTGATTTTGACACACTTTGCAACAGGAATTCTTTTTCAGTTTCCCATTTTATCAGATCACTGTGGCCCAGTGCTAGGTCATGGTTCAATCCACTGCTGAGTCATACCAAAGACTTTAAAAATGGTACTCAGTGCCTCTCCTCTGATGCATACATACACACATACACCTTTCTGATGGCTCAGGTTAAACATTAAGAGTGCAATGAAGGAGTGAGGAAGGGGGAGAACATTGGCAGAATGAAAAGGAAGAAGTAGTCAGAAAAGAAACAGAGATATGAGAGAGAGAGAGAGAGATATGAGAGAGAGAGTGTGTGTAAAGAGAGAAACAATGGCTACAGAGCGAGTGAAAACTATTGAAAAGAAAAAAGAAAGAAAAGGCTAAAAAAAAAGAAGTAGGGAGTTTGTTAGAAGGCCAGGCTTACAGGAGGATACAGCAAAAGAGGAGGAGAAAAGAGAAAGACTAAAATATAAGATCTGTCTGTAAAGTACCCAGCTATTTAACATTATTGAAAAATAGCCTACCTAGGGCCATGGCCCATTAATCCCCTTCAAAATATTCCCCTTGGGACTGCATATCCTTATCCCGGTGTCCCTTCCACTTTTCAAAACAGTCTGCAATGTCCTCTTTCGGGATCACCATCAGCTGCCTCATCACATTCTTGTCCATCTCTTTGGGAAAAGCCAAAAGTCACATAGAGCCAAATCTGGACTGTAAGTGATGTGATGTTTTTCCAAAAAGCCAACACGAGATGTGAAGAATGACTTGCTCGGTCATTGTGAATGCAACAGTTACACAGTACACAGGCTCACTCAATGGAATCTCACTACCAACTGAATAACCCCACAGGAGAGTGTTTGCTCACGCATGCACAGTAAGGCTCCTTCTAATTGCCAAATTACATTTGTGTGGGGCAATCTAACATTGGTAGCTGTAGTTTCTTAACAGAATAATAGAAGAAAGAAAAAGGATGATGTACCAAAATAAATGCGTGTAAGTGCCAGAACTTGTACCTGAGAGAGGGAGGAGATGGCTCTATCAAAGAAGACAAGTAAAATTGGATGCAGCGCAACTGGTTATCAAGATATTCAAAATGCCTCGATACTTTCCAGACAGACCTTGTAAGGTATAAAAAACAGAGATATATAATAAGCAGCCGGAGAAAAAGAAACATAATGGGCTGATGAGTGGAGAAGCATATTAAAAGAAAATGACAAGAGAGAGAGAGAGCATCATTGTCCACTCATGTCTCCTAAAATAGAAGTCCAGTTGTGCTCGGCTCTATGGTGCCCGCAGGAGTCGGTTCAGACAGCGAAACAGCATTTTAAGGCTTTTATTAGTTTATTGAAAAATGGAAATGAGCGGATCTACATTTTATTTCTGTCATTGTTCTCTATCAGGCAATTTGCATTTGAGGACAATGCCAATATGCAATGCATTCTTAACTGCAGTTATTATGTGTGCTTGTCTATCCTTTTATTTCCCCGAACAAGCTTCACACATTTTCCATGGCATCTGGCCTGGACACTTTCTACCCATCTTTTGTTACTTACCAATATCTTCTCAGCGCTAAGGAATCTGCATTTTGTAGTGGCTCAGCACTTTTTCTGCCCACCTCGTCACTTTGCCAGCTCTGCGTTTCAATCATTGGCTTTGTTCATTTGTTACACTTTTATACTGCCGCAGTCAGTGTCTGTTACGTCATTGGCATTTGCACTTGATATCTGCATGCCAATTGCTTGCTTGCTGTGATCGTCTCCACTGCATACACTGGCCTCTGGTCACCTTATATCCCATCTCACCCAGGGCGCCATGTCGTGGTATGATGGTTAGAAAGCTGGTCTTGCAGTGTACTTCGTAGTGAGGTCAATCCTCATGCTTATGACCTTGTGCCAAAACTGAGCCATGCTTATTAAATAACTTCTATCCTATCTCATATTTCCAAAGCCTATACAAATCTTACTTTTTTCCTTAGAATTATGGGGTTTGTACATGCTTCTAGTAACAAAGACCTAACTTTAGTTTCATTATTCTTCCCAAAAATGTATTAATTTTTCACTGTATCACTATCTCTAATTATCTTGATTGAATCTTTTGCCTGACTACTCTGTCTTGACTGCTTAGCCACACACATTTTTCTATCATACAGTTCTTTGTAGTCTCTCAAAACGTCCTGCAAACCTGACCTTTTGAAATTAAAGTCATACTTTTCTGCAATCATTGGGACACTGTCTATCATAGCAAAGATCTTACACAAGGTTATTTGGAGGGTCTAGGAGTGCTCAAAGAATTCTCCCATTTATATTAATGGTAATTGCTTCTTCACTTCATGCCATTTGCACTTTTTCCTATGTATGTAAATGCCCCACAGATACACATATACACACTGCTCTAAATACAGGTATACCTTGATTAGTAAAGTTAATTTTCCATACTGTTCAAAACTGCACTGTTCAAGGTCTTATTATAATTTAATGTGTTTTTTTCCAACTCATACTTAGTCACATTAATTTGTACAGCAATACCTTAACTGTACATCATCAAAATCCGCACTAATCAAAACCATACTATTCAAGGCATTCCTGTAAATCTATACACAGAACTTCCTAAATAGAAAGAATTAGGCTGCATATCTGAAATTACCCCTTTTTCTTCAAGCTTAACCAAATCAATCAAGAAGAAAAGATGGGAAATAAGGCAGTTTTGTTTTTTCTTTAATATTCTTGTTGATTTCTTTTTGTACCTTTCATATCATTTGTTTCATAACAGTACATAAACTTGGTTTTTGTTCTTTGTTCTTTGATTTTATTGTTTTAGTCTCTATGTATACAGTTTGCCTCTCTTGGTATCTGGGTAATAAATACTTTATTTTATTTTTTAGAACAACCAATATTTGATTACTCGTAAACTGTTATCAGCAAAACTTATTAATTATTTCTGATTTTTCAAAGATTGTGTCAGATTAATTCCTGCTGTCTTAATGGAAATTTTTGCTGTTTGTTCCTCTTGACAATTTCTAATAGAAACCTTTGTCATCCAATTTTGTTTGTTACTTTTTAAGATTCTTCAGCTAAAACTCAGATTTTGTTATTTATTTCTCTTTCCTGAATTCTTTTCCTTTTCTCAAGCCTCGAAGATAAGGGTTTTTTTTTTGTTATGTCTTCAGTTGTACCGATTTCCGTACAGCCTGTCAGGAAAATAGATCTTTGAGAGTTTGGATATGTTTCAAAGAAAACATGGAGAGAATATTTTAACGTCAGTGATGTGTATCAAATGTACTGATTCATGAGTTTTCTATCTGATGCACAGCAAAAATTGTAGCTGTTTCATATCTGTATTAAGTTATTTACTAAGCTTACCTTATTTTTGGCACAAGACCACAAGTATGAGGCACTTTTACTGAGGAACTTATTCAGAATGCCATCATAATTTGTAGGTTTACTAATCAGATGTTCTCACCTGTATAACAAGCACCTAAGAGTATAAATTAACCAGCATGATAGATAATTAACAGAAATTTAAATGATCAATTTATTCAACTTTGACTTATTAGATAAATTCTTTTGGATGCATTTATTTATTTATTTTGTACCCATGACCTTGTGGGTTCAGTTGATAAACCTTTTCAAGATTTTAGTGGTGTGAGTTTTATTACTTTCATGTACTAAACTGACTTTGTGGGAAGGAATCTTCTCCCTATTCAATCTATTTATTAATAGTAACAATGAGCTATACTGATTTAGCACTTAGAGTCACAGCCTTTTCATAATTTGTTGATTGTTCTAACCTTTAAGCCAAATCTGCCAGAAGAAATTGCTACAATGATAACATTTCAGATTTTACAAGTATTTGATTTGATTTGATTTCTTTTGCTTTATATCAAAATTATAATTGCTTATGATTGCAATTGTCAAGTCATTATTATATGACCATTAAGTAAGCAACATGGATTGGAAATAAAGAACAAGCTTCCATCGAGAATTGAACTTTTATACAAGTATTAGGGATACAAATTCAAAACTTGCAAGCCTTTTCTTTCTTTGCGGTGCATGCTGTTTACTTAATGATCATAGAATAACGTCTTGAGAATTGCGATTAGAAGCAACAGAAATAAGATGAAAGAAAGACTAGATAAAAATTGCTAATAATTGACAATGCTTCATCTAAGAAATTCAAAGACTATTATATCTGATACAAAGTTAACCCTATTAAGATGTTTAATGCCTGAATTAAAATGTCCCAGTAGACTTCCAAAAGAGATCTGTGGGACATGTATATATATATTTATATCCCAGCAGTCATAGAAACCTTGGGATATATATATGTCCCAGGAGACTAAAATGGGTTAATGAACCCAACCAGTCCTGCACTCGACTAATAATCCTCTGTTGTAACCATTGATCTAAACCTTCGAGTAGCTTATGAAAGAATCGTATATTCTACCTTGGCTCCCTGCGTTGCCAAAGAATCACTGCCTCTCATCTTTCCTATCTCATTCCTTACTCCTACTCACTTTACCTGAGGCCAGATTTACTCTACTTCTTTCCTCCAGATTGTGAACTATTTAGCTCTTCACTTTCACATTATTATAAAATACTATTCTCGTTTTTAACTTGACTTTTATTTAAATTCCTACAGCCAAGAAATCAGAAAATTGAAAATTCTGCTGCCTGAACATTTTTTTTTTTGTAATGTTTTTTAATGTCTCGTTATAATTGAAGGATTTCTTTTTAAATTTCAGATTAACATAACGTGGACTTCTTTCTCTCCCCCACTCCCATCTTTGTTTTTTGTTTGTTTAATCCTCTTCTTCCACCCTAACCATTCCCAGTTGCCGCTAGAAAACTTTGTATTCTGCATTGACTCTGTATGCCCAAGTAAATGATTAAAAATTAACTCGTATATTTCCAAAGCTCAGTCTTCATGTAAGAATGCAATGAAAGGGTATAAAAAAATCTTTCACAACTTTTTTTTTCTACATAAGATAAAAGTGTATCACCTGTTTATTTTCTCGACAGATTTTCAAAGGAAAACCGTTATTAAATAAATTTATACAACTACTGCTGTGAATACAGCAACGGTGCCTTCAACAAAGCCCTCATCAGATGGGGTCAGGCATGGTTTTGGGGTCGAAGCATCATTACCACTAACCCAGGTGGCCCCACCAGCAGTACCTTGCGATACCACCAGGCTTTGTTGTTTCTCCAATCAATAGTTAGCATTAATTTATCTAGCTGAACTTCATTTTTAGAAGGTCATCCTCGCCTAGGCTGATACTTTCGACGTGAGAGGATATACCCATATGCAAATATATATATATATATATGAGCAAACAACTGATGATCCGTACAAGAAAATAATTTTACTTATAGTACTATAAAATCTAATTCTGTGTAAAACATAAATACCTCTGAACATCTTTCATTAACAGAAACAGAACGTAAAAACATTTCTGTAGGAAAGATCTTTTATTTTATTTTTTTTTCAGCAACATCAAAGCTTTCTAGACTATATACATATCTCATACATACATACATACATACACACACACACATATATATATATATAAGATAGGGATAGAGATAGAGAGATGTATTGATATATTGATTGATTCAACCATGTGCAAAATAGCCACAAAATAATTGCCATTTTAGACCCAAACCCAGAATCTTAAAAATGTTAGGTTAACAAAATCCAGGTATACTTCTCCTAGAATCTAATTACTTACATGGAACATTTTATGTTTCTTACATGTACTATTTGGTGGTTTTTGATTTCCATTTACAAATAAACTTACATTGTCTTTTATTTTTAGAGGTGTAAAGTTGCTGTATGAAAAAGAAATCTGACAAAATATTAGTTTAAGCATAGTTTAAAAGTGCAAATCAGTTCTCAGTAGCAACAGGTTAATAAATGTGCACTCAAGATTGATATTGTGATAGAGACGTTAAACAATGAGTTGACTTGAAGAAGAGGTTGAAGAAAAAGAAAGCAGCTTGACTGACTCAGATTTTTAAGAGTGGCACTTTGATGACCTCTATATTTAGCTGTGTCTTACTGCTCAAGTGCTTCCTACACAAGAGGCAGTTGGTCAGTCAGATATAGGGCTGACCGGCTTTTCTCAAGCCTTTGTCCTTCATAGCAGTCTATGTTCCAATGACTTTGTGCCCTGCAAAAATAAGTAATCACTTTTCTTTTTTGTTGGTGTTGCTTTTACAGTTGACCTCCTTTCTATTGTCTCCCTGATTTTCAAAGTTATTTGCCTTGAACTTTTTACTGATAGTATTCCTTAAATATTATTTGTTTAAATTTCTTACATGAAGCATTGTCAATTATAATCGATTTTTTGACTAGTATTTCTTTCATCATATTTATTTTTATTGGAGGCTTATTCTTTATTTCTCATGTGCAATGATCACTTGAATATGGTTCATTACTAGTAGCATTAATATTCTTCAAACTTTTTACTAGTTTAGTGAGGCATATGCAAAACATTTAATCATGGTCACCTGAATTCCAAGATCTTTTTTTTTCAAAATGTATTTTTATGCAATTCTCTTGAAACAGTCTCATACCTTGGAAAACAAGTCAAAATACCACAATTTAATAATATCCATAAATGTATAGAAAGTGTGTCAAAAGTTGATAATTGGACAATAACAGAAAGTAAAATTTTGAAAATAAGATAAATTGCCATCCAAGATCAATACACCTGTTTATGATATATATTTGATTAGCACTTCTGGGTTGCCAATTCTGAACATTCAAAAAAGGGGATGTCTTGGTCACCGTCATTCAAAAAAGTTGTCAACACATATAGATAATATAGTAAGAGTGGCTAGGTTATGGCTGAAAATTGCTAAAATGCATTAAATGCTGGGCAAGAAAAGCAAATGCTACAGTGTTAAAAAGTCATAAAAAAAAATAGTATGCTTTCAACATTCAATTTATATCTGTTATAGCAATATGAAAAATGACTGAAGAACAAGAAAAAGCAGTACATGGCACTACATTCTAGCCCTAAAACTGTTAAGTTGACCACACCATGTAGTCACCCCATATCTCTCTCTCTCTCTCTCTCTCTCTCTCTCAGACTTCAAGACTTAAATGGAGGACATGCCTGGGGAAAATATGTCAACCCTATCTGAAAGAATAGAAAGACTTTTGTAATATTTGTCACACCCTGACCAAGAAATGCTTCAAAGTACAAATATGGCAATAAAAAAACCCATTAAAGAAGAGGAAATTAATTGAATTGCAGTAGTCAATGACCCTTGAAACCACAAAGTTTCTATCCTCAGAAGAGTCTATCATTTTCCTTCTGTGAATTAGACTGAACATTAGAGTAGCTATATGAAATATAATACTAAAATATTTGCTGTACACATGGTCTCAGAGACCATCACTTCTGAGGTAAGTTCAATCCTCTCTGAGTGCACCCCACTTGTAGCCTTGTGCCAGATTAAGCTACGCCTAGCAAATACCTATTACAAACAGTAATATGATGAATGCTTCTGTAAATAATTTCTCTGAAAAGTATGAGAAAGTAATTGTAGAAATTATTTACCAAAAACTGCCAAGGCTCTTATTTATTTGACCATTTCCAAGATGTGCCATGTCCTTTTTCAGGATGCGGGCAATCATGTCTCTCCACAGCTTTCTTTTATTTTTACCTGTTCTTGGGAGGGATAATGGAGTGGTTTCCCATTACATTCTCCATGGTTTTGAATTCAGAGTTGTCCTTCTCCTAGATCGGTTGCCTCCCAGTCTGCCCTATTATCTTTACCCATAGCGGGGGGGGGGGGGAGAAGAGATGGATTCATGACTTTCCCAAGGACATCAGTGCAAAGTGAATGTAAACAGCCTAGGCCAGAGTTTGAAATTGGCTTGCTGATTACATTGTCCTTGCTGTTAACTGTTAGACCACTTGCACCTACCATTTGACCATTTAGTAGGTTTTAAAAAAATATATTTAAAATATAAGTCGATAAGACTCTCAGTATATATATTTTATCTAAAATCTGCTTTGTATATAGTATACAATAAAAGATTATCAATATATATTAATCAGGTACCTTGAAAGATGAATGCTTTTGAAGAAAAATTTAAGAAAATTGTTAGAAATATTTGTGATACTGCAATTTATTTTAGTATTCAAGGAGTTAACTTTTCTTTCAGTAAACATAATTTATAATTATTATTTGGAAGTGAAAGCACTAATGGAGCTGATTTTAGTATAAAATAGAAGTTGATGATCCTCGTTATCAGTTTTTCCTTAGAGAGTTATGAAGTAGTTGAGTGTATTATTGAAATATCTGCTATGAGCTTTCAAAAGTACTATACCCTTGATTTAACAGATTAATAGATGGAGAAGAGGTTCCCCCCTTTCTCTTTCCATACTCCTTCCTTCTCTCTCCATCTATCTCTATCAATTCATCTATACAATCTTCTTTTCATATTTCTTCTACTTCTCTCTCTCTTACTCTATTTTGTTCCCCACTCTCTTTCTTTTTCTTTTTCCTCTACCTTCTCTTTTTCCATCTATTGCCATCCCACCATTTCCTGTTCTCCCTGATTCCCCCCCCCATTCTTTTTCTCTTCCTCTTGAGATAAGCCCAAAGACTAGAAGGCATTTTATTAGACATGACTGAAATATGACACTTTCTACATTTCTGAGGTATTTATCTATAAATCCCAATTCCACTTGCCATCACTGATCGAACATCAATCAATATTTGATATTTCTTCTCCGCCCACTTTCCTCCCTCTTTATCTCTGTCCTTCTCTCTTCTTAGATTGAGAAATCTGTTACTGCTGTTCAATTTGCAAATCACACTTTTCCAGCTTTTATGGCCCCAAGATCAAATCCATACTGGTAAATTATGATAATGCATTATTATTGGGTCACTCCTGCCTAGTATTGAATGTATACTAACCTAGGAAACAGCACTGGAGTTAGAGTATGTGGCAAGTAGTCAAGATCTTGCCATAGTAATGAAACTTATTAAATCATAAGATTCCAAGTCTATTGGATCCAAGAAGTCACAATGCAAAAAAAGAAATAAAAACATAGGTTTTATGCATCTTAAATCCCATAAAATTCATTCAAATTTATAATCATAATATAATTATAATATGATAATATAATTTTATAATACA
>VCCN01006457.1:177455-193532 GCA_006491835.1 Architeuthis dux | reverse complement strand
GGCCTTTGTCCAGCAGTGGACTTTTAATGGCTGATGATGATACTATAATATAATTATATTATACAATTATAATATATAATAATTAATATAAAGACTTTTTTAAATGACCTGTCATGTTAATGCACTCAAGTACATTGTATTTATAGAAGTAAAACTCTTGGCTTAAAAAGATTTCTTTGGACTGGTGATGTAAATTAAAGTAGATGAGGTTCATTAAAAATATAGCTATTTTCATAAGAGAGCAAAAAGTACTAACTAAATTATGAGTTCATATTAGGACAGTAATGCTTGACAATGTATAGGAGAATGCTTTCAAAAATTACTTGAAGCCTATACTAGCATAATGCATAAAAAGCAAAGTTGCTTTTCATGTCTCAGGACACATTAGGCAATGATTTTGTCTCCATTTCTCAAACGATTTATGGAGACCCAATCATTGTTTGTAGCAATTGTGGGATTTTACGACACCCAAGATGAACTGCCTTACAGGGCTAATAGAGCTCCAACTGCCCTGCTATTTACCAGTAGCTGAGGGGGTGTCATCTCTTTTCCAAGGGCATTAGTGTGAAGTGAATGCAAACTGTCCTAGACTGAGTTTAAAATCATCAGTCTCTGTGCCATTAACCAATAGGCCACTTGCACATCCTATCATAATACATTAAATATAACTTATAATGGTTCTTCTTCTCATTTGGAAGTAAATAGCTCAGATGATTGAAGTATTTTCCAATTTATTTTGATTTTGTGTTATTATTATTATTCTCTAGTAAAAGTCCTATCATAGCTAATTTTTGTTGTTGCATATTTGTTTGGGGTAGAAATTATGTAGATTTGTATAACAAAGATGAAGTTACAATAGCAATTTTTTTTATAAGAATTATTAGAGTAAAAATCATTGAATAAACAAATGTTTGACCAAGCTGAAATATTGATTCTTGTTGGTTCCCAACAATAAATTAATGTTCTACCTGGTCAATATAAATGGGTATGGTTTTGAGAATTCCAGGTGTTGTAAGTGGGGGGGGGGGGAAACAAGTTTGATCTGTTTAAAAATCTTTACAATGTTTCAGCTGTTAACTTCTCATCTGGTAGAATTTTTGTCCAATCTCAAGTTGCTGGTTTGCCTGTGGGATCTCAAAGACAGACTATCAAGTGTCTTTGAGTAATCTCCCTTCGTTTTTTTATGAACTGGCTGAAACTCTGGAGAAACAAAAGATAAGATAAGGATAATCTAAAATATTTATTAAGTAGGAACACTTTTAGCCAATTTAACTACAAAGGTTTATTTTCTAGATCTCTATATTGTCTTTATACCAATTCTTTTTTTTTAATTTATCATCTTCTAATTCACATTCTATACTAATATTTAGAGAGAGAGTTAAAAATAAATCTGACCCACATGAAAGAACTTTTGCTTTGCAACCTAACTGCTGCAATCACACTGGTATTTTATTCCTAAAAAGAATGCCCATCACTGGATTGTGGTCAAAATAAATACTAAGTAAATAGGATCATATACCTTCCTATTACAGTAGTCTCCCCTTATCCACAGGGGATATGTTCCAAGACCCACAGCCAATGCCTAAAACTGCATGGATTTTCTTATACATACAAACCTATGATAAAGTTTAATTCATAAATTAGGCACAATAAGAGATGAACAACAATAACTGATGATAAAATAGAACAATTATAACAATGCACTATAATAAAAGTTAAGTGACAGATAGAAGACCGTTCTTACCGAGGATCTTAGCAACCAAGTTTTTATTTCCCTTATTAAGTCGAGAACTTTCACCTTTTCACTTAAAGGAAGCACGTTATGGCTTCTCTTTGGCATATCGGAATTGCCAGCATCCTTACTCTTGTGCTTTGGGACTGTTATTAAGTAAAACTTATGAATTGTTTATTTCTGGGATTGACCGCAGGTAACTGGAACTGTGCGAAACCATGGATAAGTGTGGACCACTGTAATTTTAAACTTGATTAGGATTTGCTGGAGGGTTCACAGAATTTTAGTGCTTCACAGCATTTACAATGCGCATTGATTTATTGCAATCCAACATTTTTCTCTTGCCAAGGGTCAGTTTTATACATTAGAACTGTTTAGAAAAGGGTGCTGGTTCACTCTTTCTTTTCTGTAGAGTTCAATAACAACATAAGAAGAAAGAACAGATGAATCTTTTAGTAAAATAAATAGAAAAGGGAGAGAAATATCTGAGAAGTTGTTTTTCATAGAGTTAAAATGATGCTGTAGAAATAAGAGTGTTGAAGATATGAGTGAGATATCACATTCACATGCTGCCTCTCCCACATAGATTTCACGGGCCAAATAGAGCCTGCAACATACATAGAAAATCCTCTTAAATCTTTGTTCGCAAAGCCATGATGACGATGATAACCATTTAAGATTCGCTGATGACATCAGAAACATCTGAAAAGTTACAAAACATGTTGAGTGATCTAAACAGAGAAAGTAAAAACAATAGGGTTAAAGACAAAAATAATGTTCAACGAGAAGTCCTGAAAAAGACCATAAGAATAGCGGGTGAGGCTTTAGAAGAGATTAAGGAATACATTTACCTAGGTCAAGTAATATAGTTAGAGAAAGACCATGAAAGAAAAAGAAAACAATGCAAAAAGATTGGTTGGAAAGCAGTTGGTATAAATAGAGACATATTGAAAAGCACCTTGCCAATATGCTTAAAACGTAAAGTATACAATCAATGCATAATACCAGCTATGATGTACAGATGCGAAACATGGAAAATAACAAAACAAACTCAAAATCGCACAGAGAGCTATTGGAAGCAATGTTAGGGATAACTCTAAGAGATAAAAAAAAGATCAACATGGATCTGAGGGCGGACCAGGGTGAAAGATATACAAATAATTAAGCTGTAGAAATAAGAGTGTTGAAGATATGAGTGAGATATCACATTTAAGTATTATTTTATAAATATGTCAGATGACAATGGACTCTTGTGACTCTTCCACTGATCTCTCTACTAATAGATTTAGTCATTCATCATGAGACATATCTTGTTTCTTTCTCCTTTCTAAACCTTTTGAACACACTATTCTTGGGTTGTCTGCTTCTTGCTTGGAAGTATTCCTGGCTAACTCTTCCAAATTTTGAATCAATGAGTTTTTTGTCCAGCTATGTCTTTGTTAATAAGCTTTTTTTTTAAGAGAGTATTGATGATAAACGTGTAGCTCTTACAATCATCAGCCCAATACTCTTCCCCCTAAGTTACTACCAGTGACCACTTATGAATGTGCAGCATTTCTTCTTTTTAGACCAGGAAGTGTAAAGCTAGTGAACTGCACAAAAGCTTTTCTTGCTATTGAATATTGGAAGAAAAGAAATAACACAACAAACCAAGCATTGCTAAGATCGCATTATGAATAATGCATAAAGTTCAAAGCTTTGAACTTCCCATTTGACTTTCTGCCAATTTCAAACTGGTTTCACCAGTTGCACAGACAAATTGCACTTCTCCGAACAGATTAAATCCAACAGAGAGAAATGAGATGGATATCATTGTAATTGAACAATGAATCAGCAAAGGTTTCTCTCATTTCTGCTTGACACTCTACTTAACTAACCAGGATGTTCTGTGTTTCTTAGCTGAAAGAGACAAATGTTTGTAAATGTATCACCAGCAGATTAAATTGTTAATTATTCCGAAATCAAATCAACTGCCAAGCTTTAGATCCACCAGAGTAAAAATGTAACAGCCTCTCTTCTCTTTATTGAAGTTAGCTTAGTACAGCAAAAGACTAGGTACTTAGTAAGGATTGAACTCACTATGGTTTTCATGGACTGATAAACTAGCTTGCTAACCATTGCTTCACAGTAAGACACCTTTATAGGTATTTACTAAGATTATTTTTGTCTGGTACAAGGCCACAAATGTAAAGCACCCAGTGATGATCAAACTCACTATTGAAGTAGTGGTCTGTGAGACTTGACTGCTAACCATTGCTCCATGCTCAGGACACCTTTATAGGTATTTACTAAGATTATTTTTGTCTGGTACAAGGCCACAAATGTAAAGCATCCAGTGATGATCAAACTCACTATTGAAGTAGTGGTCTGTGAGACTTGACTGCTAACCATTGCTCCATGCTCAGGCAGACCGCAATTGATTCAGAAGTTTCACTGTTGTACAATCAATTTTAAGCAGACTTGTTTTATTTAAGAAATCTATAATCTTTTCTACAGTCATTATTATAATCTTTTGCAAGAATTTTTATTCCCTGTTCCTGTTGTTGTTCATCCTTATCATTACTAAACATACTCACTCACACACACACTCATGCATCCATTGACAAATATAGATTTCTTGGGGTGTATTGTTATGTAGGTTATCTGTACAGAAAATCGACTTAGTGAACAGAGTTTGAATTTCAGCTGTGATTTCGTTCACTTCGTACTAATACCTATGTGAAAGGCATGAATTCACTTCTCCCTGCACTTGGTCCTATCACCTGATATCTAGACAAAATATCTCATCACTGGCATGTCACAATGGCTGAAAAAAAACCCCATGTAAATGAGCATATGAGCTAAACACCTTACCATAACTACCTTACCTACCCTGGAAGTAGCACCTGCAAACTGTTGTGACTCCAATAGCCAACTTGGAATCTCACACATGCACACACACACACACACATAGAGACGTATTCCCTGCCTCCACTTTTCAAAAGTTTGCTTTACACCACTTTTTGCTTTTAGAAAAACAGTGAAAAGCAAGATGCAACGCACACCCTCTTCTTCTCTCTCATAGACTGCAGTCTCCTGTACCCTCCTCTTCCCCAATATCCGACGACTCAGCCTAACATTATCATCACTATTGTTTTGGTCAGTGAACAATCAAAGTTGTTCCCTATAAATTGATGATAATTGCTTCTTTGCTTTATGCCATTTCAGCTTACAAAAAGTTTTTATAGGAACAATTTTGGATAGTGGGGGAGAAACCTGTATATATATTTCACAGAATTTTTATATGTAAAAGACCTGTTAGCTTTCTATTTTTAATGTTTTCTCTTCAGTTTAACGCTTAATTCATAAAAGATTTTAAGGAAAATCTATCAAGGGAAATAACCCCTGATTAAAATTATCCCACTTTGACCGTTAAGTGAATTTTGTTATCTTTTTCTATTCAATTCCCAGAAGAGTTCTATTATTTTTTATTCTATTCATTGAAGAGTTACACTGTCACTACAAGCGGTCTATGAATTTAAGAATTAAAATTCCACTTTTGTGGTTTCTTTCGTTCTCTTTCTCTCTTAATAAAAACGCTGTATCAGTCTTCTTTTAGTTTAAACAATTATCCATGTCATTATTAGATATGAGAAATAATATTTGCAAAATTTACTCATTGAAAACTCCACACACCTTCATCTCTTGCGGAATCAACTACCATCAGTTGGCAGCAGGGGCAGCCAATAGGGAGACATAGCATCACATGGTCTTCCAGGTAACCTCCCTTGCCGAAGCAAACAGCAGAGCAATAGCATATAGGCAACATCACAAGGCCGGAGCTTGCTCCAGCTGCTTTTCCTTCTCCTGCAACTATTCTGGAAAGGCCGCCTTTCCCACATAGGTATCACTGGCCAACTATGGCCTGCAACATACATAGAAAATCCTCTTAAATCTTTCCATTTAAGATTCGCTGATGACATCAGAAACGTCTGAAGAGTTACAAAACATGTTGAGTTATCTAAATAGAGAAAGTAAAAAAATAGGGTTAAAGATGAACAGAACAAAGACAAAAGTAATGTTCAACGATAAAGTCCTGAAAAAGACCATAAGAATAGAGGGTGAGGTTTTAGAAGAGATTAAGGAATACGTTTAGGTCAGGTAATAAATTTAGAGAAAGACCATGAAAGAAAAAGAAAACGATGCAAAACGATTGGTTGGAAAGCATTTGGTATGAATAGAGATATATTGAAGAGCACCTTGCTCAAAATCGCACAGAAATCTATTGGAAGCAATGCTAGGGTTAACTCTAAGAGATAAAAAGATCAACATGGATCTGAGGGTGGACCAGAGTGAAGGATATACAAATAATTAAGCAACAAAAATGGAGATGGACTCGACACAGATGGAGCAAAAGGCTAACTGATTGGTGCCCATGGGACAGTAAATGCAGTAGGAAAAGACCAGACACAAGATAGAGGGTTGCGATAGAAAGGTTTGCCACTAAGACATGGCAATCACGGTCATCATGGAAGTAGATGGAAAAGGCCTTTGTCCACTTCTCTGTGGTTAATGGCTGATGATGAATGTTTTGTTATCAATTCAGAAAACATCAGTAATCATTCCTATTTGAATTTTGATCTCTACTCACATTTTCTACTAAATATTTCCTGAAGATATTATGAATAAAGATTGAAACATCATCCAAAATCTTTCCTCCTGTAGCTTATTTAAAACTGGTTGAATACATATATGTCTTCTGCAAATCTCTGTGTAACCCTCAGCTTTTATGACTTAGAATAGGTGCAATAGCTAGTTCCAGGGTAGAGTAAAAGCTGCTACACCTCGTTTAATACTGTCCACTTCTCTGTGTGCATGTTCTTTTGAAATGAAATGTATTCCTTTTGATTTTCCTTGCGGAAATTCTTGTGGTTGTTCTAAAAATGTAAATTTACTTCTAAAATAAACAAATTGCAAAACAGTTTTTCTTTTCTTTTTTTCCCCTCTTGATCAGATTTTGATCACAACAGGAAAAGACTTAAAGAAAATCTTTTTTTTTAAATAGAAATTAAGACTGTCCCACCCTAATCATATCCCTGTGGCCTGTGGTTAATTTTGTAAACATGTTTGAGATTCTTTGAGCCGCAAACAGCAGTTTATTTTATAATTTTTTTTTGATTTGAAATATTTTCAAATACTGCATCTTGTAAACCAGACTAGTTTATCTACCATAAAAAAAATGATAGCAGTATTTAAGTAATTTTCATTTACTTAAATTTGATTATTCACCATTGAATAATTATGGAATTTTATTTATCAAGTTTAACATAACATAAAATTCTATTCCTACTACGTCACCAGAAGGGTACACGACATAGCGATGAGCAATTTGCTCATCTCTATGTAGTGGACTCTTCTGGTGACATAGAAAATTGGTACACATACAATGTATATGGATACATATTGCGTTTTATATTTTTGAATGATATTTGATAAAGTTTGAGTTACCATCTGCTTTCATAACATAAACAAGTTCAAGGAAAGAAAAACAATGACACATAGGGGAAAAAAGATGCTACAAAATTTAGCTAGTAAGTTGTATAAAGATTCATAGTGGAATTGTTGGTTGAGATGTCGCTAGCTGTCTTTGTTTTAGCTTCTGATGTCAAATGTATAACCTTAAAAGAGACACAAATTAATGTTTTCCACTTCTTACAATGTCCTATACTTAAAGTGGATGCTGCTTACAATTGACATCTAAACACATAAGGCAATGATTTTGTCTCCATTCCTCGAACAATCCATGTAGAACCAATCATTGTTTGTAGCAATCGTTGGTTTTACAGGGACCTGGGGTGATGCCTAAGATGGACTGCCTTATAGGGTTAAAGGGCTACAACTGCCCCGCTATGTATCCATAACTGTTAGGCCACCCGTACCTCTCAACTTTCTTGCTGAGACAAAAAATAATGTCAGCCGGATCTACCTATTTGGATCACTCCAACCAATGAACCAATGCTTTTCTGACAAGTTCAACTGATGTCTGTCATTCTCTGATTCCATCACATTGTAAAAGTTCAAGAGTTTGGATGACTTGCTCGAATTCTGAGACTGAAGTGTCACCTGTCTGTAATAGCATTGAATCATTGATTATAAAAGAGTTGAATTTTTGACACTGGTTTTGCACAATAGATACTTCTCTTGGTGGCAACACTAACATCTCTCCTCATCCGTAGGCAGTCTAGCTTTTAGTAGGCTACATTAGGATAGTAAAGACTAATATGGCTTACAATAACATAGACTGCTTATGGAAGAGAACAGATGTTAACATAGCCACCAAGAGAAGAGTCTACTGCACAGTGGTCAGCTCCACCTTGTCTTATGTGTGTGAAACGTGGCCGCTGTGTCAAACAGATGAAAAATAACATTGATGCATTTGATCACCAGTGTATACAACGGAACAACAGAGGTTTAGCAGCACATTTTTTTTAAAGCCTTCTCTTTTATTCAGTGTAGTTATTACCAAAAGAAGATTCGAATAGCTGGGTCACAGATGCCGTCTGAGAGGCTTCCTCACATGACTTATGAGCCAGCCAAAGCGATCATGGAAGAGACCGTGGGCATCTCTCATGATGACTTGGTAGAAGAAGTACCACAAGAACTGTCATCCCTTTGCAGGTGTCAGCTGCAGTGCTTTGCCTGTCTGTCTTGCAAAAAAAGGATCCATCCGCATAGATCCGGTAGTCAACAGGGCCCAGTGGAAACACAAACCAGCAATGGCCAAGCTGATGACTATGACAGAGTCAATAAAGAACACTTGAGAAATACAAAAGCAAATACAGTTTAAAACTGGACAACCTTATGGACTTGTTTCTGTTGATGTGGAGTATCATAAAATATTTTTAATACTCCAAACTTTAAACAAGCAGGAATGTCTTTACAATCATTTTTGCAATTGTTATTAACTTTTCTTGGCATTAACAAATATATAAATATAATTATATCATAAATTTTGTTGTATTATTTTAATTTTTCACTAAATCTATAAACAGAAGTCAAATTAATTACACTTCAGCTGGATTTGAACTCATAACCAAACTATTTATATCTGACATTTTAATCTATGATTTTGCACCTTAGACCAAGGAACCCTCGTCTGACCTTCGTTCAATTTTGGGGGTTTGATTTATTTCACATTTTTTTTATATAGTTAATGTATTCACTTGCACTGAGATGAAAGCCCAAGTATCCTATGATATTTGCTGTTATATTTCTTATAAATTCTGATTTAAAAAATGTAGACATTTATTTATGAATGTATTTAAATTCTGGTAAAAAAGGGCATATTTTTTAATTTAAAAATATATACGTTCTTGTGGGAATAAACATGTTTATTTAAACAGGTATGTATTTAAATTCTCATTGGAAAAAGAAAAGAGACAACTCTTTTATTCAAAAAACATGTTTAAAATCTCCTGTGTATAAAAAGAGGATTGTCACCATTTCTCATTATCCAGAAATTTCAGTTCCAAAAGATATAGCCACATTAATGTCAGAATTTGATAGATGCCATATTGAGAAAAGAGCCATTAAAATATAAAAAGTTTTGACAGCATTAGCATTTAAGAAAAAGATTCATGTGAATGAATAGTCATAACAGTAAAAGATAACTTAGACAAGGACATAAAAAGATTTTAAGGGACTTCTTTTTCTGCATGGTAAAAGGACCATAGCAATCTCAACCATATACATGTATAGGTGCTATTATTTATGTATATATACATTTAAATATATAAGACACTTTTTATATATGTGTATTTATTAAGCTAGGTATATCCTAGTTTCTTTACATTGAAACACACATACATTAAAAATGAAACAGTTCATTACAAGTGATCTTAGTAGTCCAACAAGTAAAACAACCTTTGTTTCTTATAAGAAAAAATTTACTTGTACATCAATTTACCTACAACCATTCAACTTGTGTTTTTTTATTTGCATTCTGTACTTCTGATTCAATTGATGTTCAGTACATTTATTCACTTGCTGTTTTTCCAAAATATTTTACCATATTGCTGGTATATAAGACAGACATTCAATCAAAAAAAAACTATGCAAATATTACACTATATCCAACACACTGGTATTATGACAAGAGCCCATCTAACTAAGCTTGATATTGACAGTTATGAGTTGCAGTGAGTGGTAGTCCTCCAAATATCCTTGTAAACCATTTATCTTATAGTCCAGCATATACTGTATTCATACCTACATATTCATCCTTTTTTTCTGATTAAGGAATCTATCAATTAGAAAAATATTATTCCTTATGCAAACATTGTCCCCATACTTTGCTTCTGGAGTTTTTCTTCCATTTTCCTGCATTGTCCTAATAATGAATGTCCATCATTAAAGTCCATCTTAATAATGTCATCCATCTTATGAATGTCCATCATTCATCTCAAAACCATTTCAAGACTAACTTATTAATGCCTGTATTAAAATATCTCAGTAGACTTTTAAAGAGCTCTAAGGGACATATATATCCCAGCAGTCATAACCAATGTCCATCTTAATAATGTCATCAATCCTAATAATGAATGTCCATAATTAAAGTACATCTTATTAACCCAATAATTGATTCTTCTTTCAACCTTTTAAAACTTCTCTTGCTCTTTATTCCAGTCCTTTGAATTTAATATTTTTGTGAATCTATTAATACATTCAATGGCAAAGAATGTTAATTAAGGTTTTCACTACTTGTTAAGTTCCAAATGATATTATTTGCATAAAATCCCCCTTTTTTGAAATTTGAGCTGTGTCTTCATTTTGTCCTCTGCACACTGCTGTGACTAATACCTGTTTTCCAGCGATACTATTCAGTCTCTGGGTAATCCCCATTAAGATGTTGGTGCTGAAGGTCTTAAGACATTGGAATGACCCAAATAAATGAATGCAGGTGTACAAATGTGTGTAATTGGAAATGTTATGCTTAGATGTGTGTGATTAGAGTTCATAGAGAGTGATACATACACATATAACACTGTGTGTGTGATTATGTTGCAAATAGGCATTTGTACCTTTCTGACTGCATGTGAAACTGGTTTGTATACTTAGATGTCTCTGGGTATCTTTGAGTGTTTGTCTCTGTATTGTCCATTTCTTGTTTGGCCTTGAGAAAAGAAAAGGTTTCATTCCAACTGATCAGGCCATCTCAATTAATAGCTATGTACTGTCCACTCACTCACTTCTCCTGCTTCACTGGATACCCTCTAGTTAGCTTCACTTTGCCAAAATGACATCAAGGCATGACAATTCTATCTTCACAAATAGTTTCTATTAAGCGTCTTTAATTGGGTAAAGCTAGTTGCTAATCGAACCAAGGATTAACACCAATTGATTTTATTTATCAAACTCACACCAAGAGCAAGACACAGCAATGATCAGATTCATTGCTTCAGCAACAGCCTTCATCATTAGTGTGATTGTTATATAATGTGTATGTGCATCTAAATATGTATATGCCTCTGTGTGTGTGTGTGTGTGTGTATTATCATTAAATTTAGTCTGGCACAGGGTCACAGTCATGGGGCACTCATTGAGACTCAAAACCATTGATTGTGGGGATGATCTAACAAGACTAATTTTCTATCCTTCTATGGAAAGTGTCCCATGTGTGTGCACATATATGTATACAATTGTGCATGTATATATATATTTTTTTAAGCTTTCTTTATCTATGTAAACCTGTGTGTGTGTGTGTGTGTGTGTATATATATATATATATATATATACACACATACCTCATCACAGAAATTCAAATAGAAAGAAAGCAGCCAAAACATGTGATAAAAACAACAAAGGCAAAGGAACTGGTCCAAATGAATCAATGTATAATAGTAACAACATCTCATCTCAGGAATTCAAACAAAAAAGGATTATGCTAATAGTCGGAAAAATACATGGACTAGGGAACACACTTTATCTAAGAGCTTGAGTAAGCAATCCTAAAGGCATTCTCAATATTTTCTAAGTTTAGAGGTACTTCCCATCTAGGAAATCAGTATTTGAAATCCAGGCTTTTACCTGGGCTTGAACACTGACCTCTGGCACTGGTGGGGAATTTGTAAATATTTCAGCCAAGAGACAGCCCATCCTAAAGACCTTCTCTTCACTTGTCACCGTATTTGCTATCTCAAAAAGAAATAATGAATGATATACATGTTGGACTGATAAGATTCTTTAGTAGATAATAAAAGCAAAAAGCTTCCTGCATTTCTTTTACAACTTTTAATGTCTTTTATTTTTTTATCTCTTTTTACAGACACATGCATCAGACAAGAGCAAGTGAGAACTCGGTTTTCCTGGCTGTTACCAAGAAATGGTGAGTAGACAGCTCTTTGGGGTCAGAGGGCTTCTGATTCTATTGGTACAGATCTGATCTGTTTTCAGTACCTTATGGCGCATAAAACATCTGCTGGAGATGTTTTGGTAGCATGATTTCTTTCCTGTTTTTTATGGAATCAGAATGCTTCAAATTACAATGAGATAATATGGTTCTCTCTCTCTCTCTCTCTCTCTCTCTCTCTCTCTCTCCAGCTGGATTGGAAACCATGTTTTCCTAGTTAATAAGTATTTGTATGATAATATGGTAGTCTCCTTCTCTTTCACTCTCT
Organism: Architeuthis dux; assembly: GCA_006491835.1. Taxonomy (NCBI): domain Eukaryota; kingdom Metazoa; phylum Mollusca; class Cephalopoda; order Oegopsida; family Architeuthidae; genus Architeuthis; species Architeuthis dux. Next base: position 181,145 of record VCCN01006457.1, on the reverse strand, counting down.
CTTGCTTGCGAAAACCATGTTTTCCTAGTTAATATGTATCTTGAATCAGTATAGACTCTATGCATGCACACCAGGCCAGAAAGATAATTTTAGCTTTCTCTTTTGCGGCAACCAACATCTTGGACTCCAGGTTAACTTAAGACAAAGAACTGACATAATGCACGGCAGAGTTAAATACAATGAGTTTCTTTTCATGTCTTTTTTTGGGGGGGGCAAATGGATCACCATGATTGGTTAAAATAAATCCTTCAGCAGTCCTTTAGGTTACTCTTACGTTATTACTCTCAGGAAACTTTAAAAAATCCTTGTTCTGCACACCAAACAAATATTCTCTGAGATATCCTCTCAAGAAAATGAAAAGAAAGATCATTGTATTGTGTCTCCCTTCAGATTCAAGACATTGGCTCACATTGCTGCACATGTTTTACCCTGAATAACTTAATGGAGGGTACATTCATTGCTGCTATTATAAAGAAAAATACAATGCAAAACTAGAAAGCACTCAGAGAGCGCCTACCTCTGCCAACGCCATTGCCACTAAAAACTGAATGAAAATCAGTTTATTGATAGATACGATGCAGGGCCGGTAACTGTAAAAGAATCCTCAATCCGTCCCAAAATTTAATCAATTCATCCTTAGCCCTTACTCACCCTTCCACAAAATGCAATTGAAATTCATTGAGAACTTTTGGAGATATTGTGTGGACAAATAGGTGGATAAGAGGAAGGATAGACAAGAGTGAATACATATACAATACATGTAAAATATTTGTGCATCCTTTATTACCTCTGTCAACGAAGTTGGATAGGTATATGTATTCAGTCACATCTTTCCATCTGTCTGTCCACAAGATATCTCCAAAAGTACACCATGAATATCAATGGAATTTTGTGGAAGGGTGCATAATCGGGTAAGGAAGAGTTTGTTAAATCGTGGGGCGGATCCAGGAGTTTTCCTTTTGATTGAAAGATATCTTTCCGGTTTTTGTTTTCATACATTTATGTATATGCTCATGTCTGTCCACACAATATCTCCAAAAGTGAAAGGGTGAAAATAGGCTACAGAAGCAGTGATTAAATTTGCAGCTCCTCTCCCCTACATCGTGGTTATATGTCCACAACACATAATCTCGCCCAAATGCCATGACTCTCCACACAATATCTCCAAAAGTTCTCACTGAAATTTTGTGGCAGGGTGGACAGTAGGCTACGGAAGACATGACCGAATTTTGTGACGGATCCATGTACAATTACCTCCCCTACGCTGTAGTTATATGTCCACACCACATAAACAGACAGACACGAATGAATACATATACCCCTTCTAATGTTATTGGAAGAAATAAACAACAACTTGTTGTTTCATACAATGTATGTAGGATGCAATAACTCAGTAAATACTAAGGAAGGTGTTAATTATAATCACAAATAATGTAATCAAACAGTTATTGTTATCAAAATCAATTGATCCCAAACATTTTATTTAAAATGAATTATCCACTTACTATAATCAAATAATGTAAAGTTGTTTATAACAATGAACTTAATAACATAATCATGAATTTATAACAATGAATGTAAATTGTTCCAATTTTGATATCCTTTGCTTAACGTCATCTGCCGGTTATTGTTATCTAAAAGACCCTCTCCCAAAGTGATCACAATAAGCAGCTTCCTCTGTACCTGCTTATTTCTGATTACTGAAGAGTAATCAAAGGGAGGTAATTATATGATTTCATTGAGCATTGTCTGCCAAAGCTTTTGTTAACAACAAAAATGATATTAATCATCTCTTTCCTTTATGACGAATACACGCAGACTATCCTCCTTTATTTCTAACAATGAAACTTGGCATTTACAAATTTCTTAACAGCAGAAACTTGTCTAGCTTGGCGTCTGCAAGTGCTTCTTACTTTCTTCTGTGCAGAAATGTCAGATGTATTCTCACTAATCAATCTTGGTAGACAGTGATGGTCTTACCGAGATTGAGAAACACACGTATCAAGGAAATGAGAATCTCCAAAGAAAACATTGAATTGGTCGACCGGCTGAGTGCTCTTATATGGATTCCTTTCATTTTTAGTTGGCTGTGCATGACAGTTTTCACTTCTGCCTTCTCTATTTCTCTCTACGAAAAGGCAAGAAACAAATGGAATAAACAGCAGGATATTCAGACTGAGTGTTCTTGAGATTTTTCATCAATTTCACAGCCTCACCAAAAACACTGTGTGTTTCTGTTTGTCTGTCAACCTTCTCTGTAGATTCTATGATGTCTTGTTGGTGTTGACACTTGGGGCAGTGTGGTAATGTTTAAATGTCAATTTATAAATGGTAATCACTAAATCTGACAACATAAGGCACCTAAAAATATGGCTTTGAATGTTCTGTGCAAAGTTCAAGCCTACACACTTTATAAGCATTAAAAGTACAAATATTTTAACTTTTTTCCTTTATAAATATTCTCAAGTTGACTGAGAGTCATCTCATAAATCCATGCATTTTATTGGAATTATAAATGGAAATTTGTTTCCAGTCAAAGATTTTAAAAACTTTTTTCTCTTGTTCCTTACAATAAGAGAGACTGAAAAAAAGTATGTATATATTTTATGATTTTACAGATGTGACAGTTTTAATTTTCAGCAAATATTCACAATATTTAAAACCTAAATCTGATCGTTTATGCAAAATTTTTTATCATTTTTTGACAAAATCTTTGATTCATATAAATTCATACCATCATTATTCAGTCATCAAAGTATTTCCCTAGCTTTTATTGACTGTATGCTACCTTTCAGCTAAATTGTGTATTCTATCATAAAAGAGGTGTGGAGTGGTGTAACCGTCACCGGCACGGAAAATAGAATCAGCAAACCAATTTCAGGTTTCAGCTGAGGCTTCACACTAATTCTCTTGGGAAAGGAAGTTGGAGACCTTTGGCATGGGGCTACCAACTCCACTGTGTAAAAAACCTAATTGCTACTGAAACGGCAATGCAGCCCTATGCTCCACAAGGAGTCTACAGGAATAAAATAATTAAAAAGTATAAATAAAAACAATTTCTTTTTTCTCAGGGATCCTCATAATTTTATTATTTTCATTGCTGCTGCTTCTCAAGTGCAACATTTATTTTGGTTAGCAGTAAAAGAAAAATAGCAGATGTCTGTACTCAAAAATACAATAGGACCACAACTAAACAGAAAATGAATAGCATTCTTTGTCCTAAATTAATTTTAAGCTACTTTGGCTCATTAAATTTCCTTCATGAAAAACTCTCCACAGTACCAGACATTTCTCCATTTTTCTCTCATCACCATAATTCTTTGTGAACCTAGATGATAATAGTGATATATATGAATAAATCTTTCAAATAAATATCACAAGTAGGCTGGGGGTTCAGCAGGGCCTACCTGGCACCCCTCCAGGATCCTATGAATAGGGTACCAAAATGGTCCTTAGGATGTCCTCTTTCAGAAAAAAGATGTTCCTAAGAAAAAAGTTGGGATGAACTACCTTATTTGCATAAAACAAAATGGCCACCAGCATACACCAAAACAAAATGGAATTTCATATCTCATCTCCCTGTTGACATATCTGAGTACTTTGGTTTTCAGACATGAGGAATTCAAGAATATGCTTTATTTTACCATAAAATTCATAGGTATTTCAGCATTTTACAAGGAAATTTCAAGT
>VCCN01006457.1:156551-177287 GCA_006491835.1 Architeuthis dux | reverse complement strand
TTGTATTTATTGGGCTTAAAACGTGAAGCTAAGTATTCAGCAGTTTACAATAAAAAGTCCACCATCCAAATTTTAGGGATTGTGAAATTAATTCTCAATGGAGGTATAGACATATATATGTCATTAAAAAGAGAATTTCCTTGGCTTTCGTGCATCTTGTCAATTTGTATCTGTTGGGCTTAAAAAGTTACCGCCTCAAAACGTGAAGCTAGATGTTGAGCATTTTATGAGAAGATTCAAGTACTCAGTCCAAAGTCTATGGATTGTGGAATTAATTCTTGATGGAGTTGTATAGCTATATAGGTCATTAAAATTTCATATGGTTAGTAAAATAAACAGGTCTGCTTAGTCACTCAGTAGAAACTGTCACATGACCAATGTCCTTTGGCAGTATGCTGTGTTGGGGATGATCAATTAAAAAATTGGAAGTTACTTCTCTCGCCTTTTGTTGGATCATCAAAAGGTCTGAATTTTCAAAATACACACGTGAACGCTACCAGACACAAACTAAAGGACAATTTAGCATAAACTTTCATTGTAAATTGAACCCTCTACTAAAAACCTAAAAGATCCATTGGTGCAGGCTGTATGTATGACATAATACATAGCCAGCAAGCCAGCCAGAATCACTTAAAAACTGAAGAAACCTATGTTGACAATTTTGGTTGACAGTTTCTCAAAGTTTTAGTAATAAACTTTGTTTACAACACTTGATTAGTTAAAATTAGATATATGAGGTCTGTCTGGAGAGTATCCAGCCATTTTGAATATCCCGAAAACCGGTTGTGCAGCCTCGATGTAACTTGACAACCTATCAGAGGGGACCTTACTGCATATACGTAAACAGGCACCCTCACATGGGGTTACTCAGTCTGCAGTGAGGCACCATTGAATGAGATTGTGTTACCATCACATTCACATGACTGAGCCTGTCCATTATTAACATCTTGTGCAGGGTTCTTTGGCAAAACATTGTATCACCCTGGCTTGTCAACCTCCCTACAGTCCAGATTTGTATCCCCGTGACTTCAAGAGATTTCAGACTGTGGATGAGATTAAGGTGAACGAAATGAGGCAGCTAATGGCCATCCCAAAAGAGGACTTTGCTGACTGTTTTGAAAAGTGGAAGAGATGCTGGGATAAGTGTGCGAGATCCAGGGCTACTAAAACCCAGATGCAGGTGCCAAAACATGAATAACAACTTTCTATCTGAACATCTGAAACAAAATGTTGTTAATATTCAATGATTCTTTCAGATTAACATCATCAAAGATGAGGATGCTAATTTGAATGAATCATTAAATTCTATGGTTGTTTTTTTTCAGTATTTAGATATGAAGTTTATGGAAATGGAGGAGTGCTTGAATGCTAACACTGTCGATTCACTATTAGTCACAGTTCCTGCAAAGAGACATTAAATAGAGGATTTAAATTAACATGATTTCACCTTTAGGCTATAAGTTTATAAGTTTATGTCCAAACTGTATGAAGCAAAAACAAAAGAATCAAGTTCAGTAATATTATACATATTTTCTTTAGATGAAGAATTGTCAATTAATCTCTGCTACCCACAACACTGGTTTATTGCTGGGTTTAGGTTATTCATGTGTTCTGACATATATGTATCAAGACTTCATGCAGCCCTAACGGTTCATAGTAAAAACTTGAAATTCTGCATGCATACACTCTCCACAATGAGTAGGGAAGATGTTTTTTTTTTGGTTTTTTGAAAATTCCCCCTTAAATAGTAAGTTTATGCTAAATTGGTCAGTAGTTTGTGCCCACTTGTTTCTTTAAAAATTCAGACCTTTTTTAGTGGTCACGGCCCAACAAAAGGCAAGAGAAGTAACTTATTCATTGATCACTCCTTTTTGCAACTTTTTAATTGATCACACCAACACAGCATAATTTCCCTTGGAATGCTAGTTATTATTAATTTTTGACTAGTATTTCTTTTGTTATACTGGAACATATGATGAATGGTTTACAAGGATATTTCGAGGACTACCACTAACTGCAACTCATCCAAGCCCCTTAACTATCCATATTGATCTTTGGTAGACAGTCCCATAGTCATAATACCAGTGCATTGGATGCAGTGTTATATTTGCATAGTTTTTCTTATTTTTGTTTTATTAAATGTCCATCTTATATACTGGCATACATGGTAATTTCAGTTACTTTTATCATAATTCCCAGATCGCCATCCCATGATTGTTAGTAAGCAGTGTAGATCGGAAATAAAGAATAAGCAAAAAAGGAAATAAGAAAATTCAGGGTTTTGCCCCAGAACTACTTTTTTTCCTTCTATTGCAAACTGATTGTGAAATACAGATATCTGCTTAGAATTGGTCTTTGAAATTGAAGAAGAGGAATTTTAAGAAAATAGAAAGTGATTTTATGTGAGAGAACTTTTAACATTTTCATCTGCATTCGTTTCAACTGGTCGCGACAGTTCTTGTCTCAGAGACGCCCTGGGTTACCATCTTTTCGTTTTGTTGAAATGAAGAAACTTAATCAGTGCCAGTCCTGCAAAATACCAAAACCTTTTTGTACATCATCTGCAGATTTTGATGATTAATCTTTTCTCACAAGGAAAATGGCACATGGGTCTTCTGTGTGAAACCTTAGAACAAAGAAAACCGTGGTAATTGTGTGAATGATTGCATTTCAGGTGGTTCTGTCTTGCGGCTGATATACATAATTTTTGTTGATGCTAATGTTTCTGACAAAACTATAACCATGTCTCCATTTTACACTTTAAGAGTATCAATATCTAACAAATTGATTCTTTCCGTATACTTTCAAACTTTTTCTTTTGATCCTGCTGTTGCTGCTGCTGTTGTTGTTGTTGTTACAACATTTCAATTGGTATATTCTCTGACCATCTTCTGGTGACATTATGAGCTGATGCTCATTATTTCCTGTACAGACTAAAAGGAAACAGTAAATTATCATTTGGGGATTTTTAATTTTTTTTGTCAGAGCAATTTGAGCCAGCCAAGATGTTTTGAATGCCGGATTTAGGCACTCGCTCTTGGAAAAGAGTCCCAAATTTACTTATTTTCAGGCATTTCCCGATGTCTTTGGTTTTACCAAGACACCTCTCTCATGTTGAAGAAGTAACCTGGTCTCATGTTCTGTATTGAGTGGGAATATGGACAAAAACCTACATTAAATAACCAACCTTGTTTTCCATCAGTGCAACCAGCTAAAAATGTAGCAAATGATTTAAGCAATAATTCAAAAACAACAAAGTCTTTGGAAACTCATGAATTTGTATGATATCCCAGTTCACCAAAGTCAATATAACATTAAGGAGGTGGTCAACTTAAATGCTTCCTTTTTCTTATGTTTCATGATTGGAGTCTGACAAATTCTGTTGGTAAGAGGGTTATGTGTGTCTGCCTTCTACACCTACAAATTCACTTATGCAATGATTTCTGTAGACACTATAGATTGTCCCACTATTATGCTCATGGCCAGGATGCTAGATATTATACACGTGACAGTATGGCAGTTCTTTTAAGCATGGCATGAGCTTCTACATATTATGTAAAAGAAGTGTACTTTGTCTTTGTTAGGCAATGAGTTTGTTTCTACTGAAAAATAAATCAATACAGCACAACTTTGTCAATAGTCACACCTGGCTAGCCAAAATCTGAAATAAATAAATCTTATAATTGATTCTTGGCTTTGTAGTTTTACTATAGTATTCCTTGATGTTTACTTAAAATTCTCACTGTGAGCATAACAAATGGAAGAAAGAAGAGGATATCAAGTTGAATGAATGACAGTCATTTCAAAGTTTTTCAAATATTGAAACGTACTGTATATATGCCAGTATATAAGATGAACATTTAATTGTAAATATTACACTGCGTCCAATATGCTGGTATTATGACTAGGGGGCCATATACCGTCCTCCAAATACCCTTGTAAACCATTTGAGTTGTTTTGCTTTTAACATAACTATGAGGAAAATATTCTTTTTCTGTTTCTCTCTCTCTCTCTCTCTCTCTCCCGTCTTTCTTGTTCCATATTTCTTCTACTCTCACCTTCTTCCTAACTTTATTTCTCTTTGTTGCCTCTTTCTTCTTACATCTCTCCCTCTCATTTGTATCTTTTTTTTTCTCATCTTTCCATTACCATCTCTCTTCTTCATATGTCTTTTCCTTCTCTGTCTCTTTCTTCTTACATCTCTTCTCTACCCCCTTCTATCTCTTCTCTACCCCCTTCTCTGTCTCTTTCTCCTTACATCTCTTCTCTACCCCCTTCTCTGTCTCTTTCTCCTCTCTTCTATTTATCCTCTCTTCTATTTATCCTCTACCCTCTTCTTTACTTTCTTTCTCTCTCTCTCTTATTTATCTCTTTCATCTTTTAACTGCAATCTATTTCTGTCTTTCTCTTTTTGAAATTCATTCTGTCAGAGATTGATTCACACTAAGTAGATTTGATCTTCTAAGCCTTGGTTAGAAAGGCATTGATTCCATCCGATAAATTACCTTTCATAATTTATTCAAGAACCTCACTGCCACAACTGATTAATATCACTAGCTTTGTTCTTACTACCAATGCCGTATGTAGGCTTTAAAAGCCTTCATTATTGGACACTTTGTCATTATTGAAAATAGATATAGAAGCCTCTTGCTGGATTGCTGTAACAAGTAATTAATATGTTCACAGCTAACTTGGATTAAGCCATATACATCATCATCATCAGCCCTTCAGCGTCCGTCGTTTGACATAGAGTTTCCTCAAGATTTACCAGATCTCTCTATCATGGGTGTTGTGGAGCCAATACTTTCTGAACTTGTCTAGTTTGTCATGCCATCTTAATTTTTGCCGGCCACAGTTTCATATATGATCTCTGGGGATCCACGTTGAGTCGTGATGTCCAGCAGTTTTCTTACATTCATGCAACATGACCAGCTCATTGCCACTTGAGATTTTTAATGGTTTTTATGATATCTCTGACCTCTGTTTTCTAATATAATGTGCTGTCTTGTAATCTCTCCATGTGATGTTGAGCATGATTCTCTACTGTGCACATTGCTTAGTTCTCAGTTTGAGGTCCATTATTTTGGTTAGGTTCCATGTTTCAGCTCCATAGGTGACTATTGGGAGGATGTATTGGTTGTATATCCTTCTTTTTAGGTCTTATTGGATTTTCTTGCCTTTGAAGGTTGTGCTTGCTCTTCCAAAAACTTGCCAACCTAGAGTTATTCTTCACCTGATTTCTCCTTCTTTTGAGGATTTCACAGAGATTCGTTGTCCTAGGTAGATGTAGTGGTCCACTTTCTTCAGTTGTGCGTTTTCAATTTTTATCGTTGTCTTTGTCCTCAACATATTTGTTGTACATGTCCTTTGTTTTACTGAAGTTCATGTGAAGAGCAACTTTCTTGCTTTCTTCATTCAGTTCGTCTAGCATTATTTGAAGATCATGAAGGTTTTCAGCAAAAAGGACGATGTCGTCTGCAAATCTGAGGTTACTTAGGTATTTAACATCTATTCTGACATCTTTATTTGCCCAGTCTAGATTTCAGAAGATCATCTCGAGGCAGGCTGTGAAGAATTTGGGTGAGCTGGTATTGCCTTGTTTTATCCCTTTTTCGAGCTGAAAGGTTCTTTATATAGCCTGATAAAGGAACTGCTGTATCGGTAGATATGTTGCAATGACATATACAGGGTCTATGACTTGTTGTATTATAGCATCAATGACCTTGGGGTTTTCCTCTGAGTCAAAGGCCTTCTTGAAATCAACAAATACTACAGCGAGTGGCATTTTATATTTTGCTGCTTTCTCTTTTAGTTGATTTACTGAATGGAGATGGTCAATGGTCGGGTAGTTTCTTCTGAAGCCAGCCTGTTCCCGTGGTTGGTTTTCATCTAGCATTTTGGTGATTCGGTTGGTTATCACTTTGTTAAAAAGTTTGTAGATGTAGTTGAGTAGGCTTATTGGCCTGTAGTTGTGTAGATCTTTCGGGTTCCCTCTTTTATATAACAGCATTTTGATTGCGGTGTTCCAATCTTCTGAGACTTCACTCTGTTTGAGGCATAAGTTGAATAGATGGGCTAGTTTCCTAGTGATGACGTTACTAGCTTTTTTGAGTAGGTCAATGATGATGTTATCTGGTTCAGGTGACTTTCCTTTTTTTGATTGTTTGATGGCTTGATTTACCTCCCACAAAGTAACTTCTGGAAACTTTTCGAACTGGTTAATCGTGACTTTTGTATCTTGTTCATTGTCCTGTGTCCCTTGTTTAGAAGAGTAGAGGTTTTTTTTAGAATTCTTGGGCGCTTTCAACAATTCGATCCCTGTCCATTGTTAGGTCTCCATTTTCTTCGAGTACACTAGTTATTTGGTTTTGAAACCCCCACCTTTTTTGAGAATTCTTTCGATGACTGCTGTTTTATATCTTCTGTCTCTTTGTTTCTTTTAGATGGTTTTGTTTAGTTCGGTTGCTTCAATCTTTTCTCTTGTTGTTGATGTCTTGAGATTTCAGTATTTTCCCATGAGATTCTTGGTTTCTTCTGAGAGTTTACTGATGGTTTGTTTGCTCTTTGGCTTAAACATATTTGCGGCTTCAATTAGAGAGGTTGTTCTTTTGTTGTTGAGTTCGTTGATGTTCTCTTCTGGTTCAGTGAAAAGTTCATATCTGTTTTTTCAGTTTGAGCTTGAAGGATCAAGTAAGTTCTTTTTGTACGTGGATGCAGTTTGGTGCGGAACATTTTCCTGTATTCTTTCTTGGTGTTAATTTAAATTTTACATCTTACCATTCTGTGATCGCTTCCTACATTGACTTGATTTAGGACCTGAATATCTATGATGGTGTTGCTTTTCTCTGCTAGGATGTAGTCAGTTTTGTTCTTTGTTTCATGATTGGGGCTCCTCCAAGTCCATTTTCTATTTGGTTTCTTCTTGAAGAAGGTGTTCATGATTTTGAACCTGTTCACTGTTGCAAAATTAAGATCTTCATCTCTTTCATTCCGTATTTTGTATTTGAACTTGCCGACACAACTTTCATTACCTTGTCCTAGTTGAGCGTTGAAGTCTCCCATAACGATGTTGAAGTATTTTTTTGAGTATGGAGTTCAAGTCATGGTAGAAGTTGTCTATCTCCTCCTTGGTTGACTGTGAAGTGAGAGCATAGACTTGAATGATGTTTGTACCTCTTTGAGAGCTGTACGGTGACACTGGCTACACAATCTGACATAGCTTTGAATCCTACAATGTTGTCTTTGAGTGCTTTATGAACAAGAGAGCCAACTCTGCTTTGTTTTCCTTTTTCTTTCCATAGCTCTTTAGTTTGATTAGTTCTTCTCTGGGTCTTCTCATTTCGCTAATACTTATAATGTTCCATTTGATGTTTTCCATTTCATTTTCAAGATCAGTTAGGTGTATGTCTATAGAGAGTGTTCTGATGTTGTAGGTGTATAGTGTTGTTTTCTTGGTAACATTCTTGGGGTTGTGTTTGGGTAGTCTCCCTTGGAGCACATCTCCCCCACCCAAAGCAAGTGATGCTGCACCTTTTGAAACCAATGACCCAGCAGGAACAGCCAGTAAACTTTTGATCGTGCAACCCATGGGGAGTATTAGGCCATATCCTGCCGCATGGACCATGATGTGTTGGCAGGAGGTCAATAAGTAGCCCCAGAGCTTCACCAGCCCTTAGCGCCCATTGTTTCCCCTCTTGATGGGGTAAGACATGGGTTTGCATAGCATTGTAAGGGAAAGCAGCAGGATGACTGTGCATTCCACATTTTCCTTGCGGTAGCACAACAAAATAAGTATGTCTTCTGTAAGCTTGGGTTAATGACAGATTAAAAATGCAACAAAATATTATGTACTTACAGAGATCCTTTATTCATATAGTGACTGTAGTCAACCCAACACATGTGTGTACTACGAAGCGCTTTCCAACTCATTAACACACTGTTCGTTCACCAGAACGTAAAACAATGCCCCCTAGCGGAAGTCTTCAGCCTAAGGGGAATAACACATGATACTTAACATCCTCTGCTCAGTGGCAAGGCAGAAATTGAGTCTAAGCGAGTTGCCTTAAATAAAACAATGGAATAGACGCACATATGCATCTGAGGTGATACGCAATATGCCACAATACACACATGTGTGTCTTGTGGCAGTAAACATGTTATAAGCAGAGAGGGGATTATGACTACAGTTACTGATCATCTATTTTCCCCTATATTCTTGTTGCATGACAGTGACAAGATTGTGATGAGATGACTTGAGATGGAACTGAATGCAGAAATAAAGGTTGAATTCAGATTTTACCCTAGGGTATTTATACAAAAGTTACATAACTGGAATTTAGGTAGTCAGTTTTTTTTATTCTATTTGAAAAATCTATTATTCTATAGACTAGCAGTTTATGTAATCCATAATATCACAGGTAGGATTTATAAAACAAATATATCAAAACTTTTATTCACTCTAATGATTGCATATATAGAGATACAGCAAACTCTCTTGGTAAAGGAAAAAAATAAAGCAATAATTACGGTTGTATTTTATCATTGACTGCATTTGAACCTGGGATACATTGGCATTGTTTGAGTTTTTCTTATCACTGTCCACTGACATTACTGGTTCTCCACCACGCCATGCTTAAATTTAATCATTTTCTGCTATAAATATATCTGGTGGTATGAGAAAAAAAGCTTTGATGATTAAATAGCAAATTTTTCAATTTTTTACCTAAAATTTATTTGGGTAAATTTTGGCACTCAATCTGTTATGCTTTAAAAATATAGAAAAAAAGATTGTCAGTGGTCAGGAATTAATGCAAGCATTACTAACAGAATAGGGCTATTATATATATAATATTGTCATTGTGATTTTTCAAATAAAGATACTACCCCATGGCAAAGATTATGGAATCATCACACTTAGAGGATGTTCGCCCAGCTTTTTTACTTTGCAGCAAATAAACACATCACGGATATGACACAAAACAATTTTTGTTTAATAGCTGGACATTCTGGCTTCATGAAATATACCTCAAACTAATTAAATTAAATTATTTAAATTAATGGTATAATTCTTTTCAAAACCAAGTCAAGGAAAATATTATGAAATAACGCAATGAAGCCAGGATGTCCAGCTATTAAACAAAAATTGTTTTGTGTCATATCCATGATGTGTTTATTTGCTGCGCAGTAAAAAAGCTGGCTGAACATCCTCTAAGTGTGGAGATTCCATAATTTTTGCCACGGGTAGTATACAGAGAGAATCAGTTGTATGTCTGTCCAGCAGATTATAGTATAATATGCTAATCATGATTTTAAACTCACAAGGAGTGGAAGAACACTTCCATTTTTACTGCTATCATATCTGATAGCCAGAATTAAAAACTAACTAATGGTTAGTCACTCAATAGAAACTGTCACATGACCAACATCTTTTGGCAGCATGCCGTGCTGGAGTGATCAATTAAAAAATTGGTAAAAGGGCTAATAGAAACTGAAATTGAATCAAATTTTAAGAAGTCAAAAGGCTTTTTTCTTTTGAGTTTTGTATTTGAAAAGAGTTAAACATTTTATTTTTGGTACTATTCCTAAATTCTCCTGATATCTTACTTATTGTATTAAAATGACAGCACTGTCATATGATAGATTTTTTCAACTTTTTCTGGCAAATTTGTCAGTATTTTAGAATTCTTTTAAACCGTTCTTTGCTGCAGGACTTACTAGATAAGTGTTCTTTGATCTCATTTTACCGATTCAATACATTTCCTTTTTTCTTTTTAATACTCAATAAAATGAAATAAATAAATCACTGCTAGCCAATTTTGGTACAAAGCCTTATCAATGGAGCACATAGTAAGAAATAAATTATCGATAGTTTGTTGGACAAGCACATTAACCACTGCCCTATGGTATTTACTTAGTACAACACAAGGCCACTATGACAAAGGCTCTTGATAATATTATAACAAGCGAATTCTAATAAATGATGCAGTAGCAGTAGAGATCTGTTGGTGCACCATAGTTGCCTGAGGTGTTTCTGTGGGCCTCAGATTACATTTTTGAAGTATTCATGTCCTTTTTTTTTCTGATATGGATCTGATGAAGTAAAAGTTTAAAGGTACTTGCTTTTTTTCAAAGACATCTATGTTACGTTATGGGGTTTGATGATACCCCATATATACAAACTACTTGTCTGTTATATTGGTATGTATAGTTGGAACTGGTCAGATATCGTTTTATGTTCATTCTTCGTTCGTGTGCTGTGGCTTTTGCTGAAAGGAACTGACATAAAAGTCGACTGGTTCATTGAGAAAAACAAAGTCCGATTTTAAATATTATGTTTGTTGTTTATTCGATTTTACTCGTGACGCTCTGGGAATCTGCACTGGTAAGATACGTGATACTACAAAATCTACTATCAACACTCTTTGTAGGTTAAACATCTCATTCAGAATATTGTTGAATTTTGAGTTGTCAACAAACAGACAAAGTACTGCTGCTCTTTTAAAGTAGAAACATTGACTGTGCCCCCTGTGGAGGGGGCGGCGGGGCAGCAGACACAAGTGCTAGCCTTGGACAGCTAGTCCTGGTCTCTCTCCCTCTCCTTGGGTTTTCACCCCTATTTATCGGTATGCCCATTTTTTACATGTGATCTTTTCGTGACGTTAAAACATTACATTATGTTTTTGTTTGCATCAGTAAATTCTTTAGCCGGATCCGCCAACATTTTTTGTTATTCTAAATTTTTGTACAAGCATTCCATAATCAGGAGGCATTCTGTAATTTTGTTTGTTTGTTATTTTATCAAAACAAAACCTTCATTTTAATAACATTCCTTACTTTTCAATTTCAACCAAATAAAATAATTCATTTTGTTTACCATTTGTCAATATAGCCCTTATCCTAATTCCTGGCCTAACAAACACATTTCATATACACATGGCATGATTTTGAATATACGCATTTAAACTTATTCTATCTATCTATCTATCTATCTATAGGGGTTATATTGCTACATTTGTGCAAACCAGGATGTACAGGATAGAATGATGGTTATTGGAACCAAAAATGGAATCTGCAGACCAACTTCTGGCTGATGCTGTTTATGTTTACTTTGCACTAATACTCTTGGGAAAGGCATGAATCCACTTCTCCCTACACTTTTTCCTATCACTAGATATTTTGATAAAATGTCTCACCACTGGCATTCCACAATAGTTGACAGAGAAGAGTGTTGGAGAGTGAGCACTTGGAAAAAAATATTCTTCCATAATGCCCAGGAATAAGCAGCAGGAAGCTGTCAACCATAACAGAATCTAATCAGTGCTAAACAGCTCTTATAATTGATGATCAGACTTGCAATCATAATCTTCAAATAGTGGCATCTTTCGCCTGTATTTAATCATACCACTCAAATCATGTTAAATAGTAAATGGTAGTACACAGTCACACTCAGACATGGAACTTCATTATTTTTATTATTATTTGAGTTTTCACACCAGCAACGACTGGTGGCTTTCACTGGAGATCATGTCACAGCAAGTCTCCTCAATACTCCGGGACTCTCCTTAGTATTCTGGCAGTCCTCAGTAGCGCAGTCTGGATAGTCTCAGTTTTTCCTCGGATTCCTAGTTCCCCCAGCCTTCTTCTACTCCTTCTCCTTCTCACCACTAGTAACTGGTGGCTTACATTGGAGAGCAAGTGACTGCAAATTTCCTCAATATTCCAGAACTCTCCTCAGTATTTTAGCTGTCATCTGGATGGTTTCTATTGTTCCTCAGATCTCAAATTCTTCAACCTTTTTGCTAGGCTCTTTTGGACCATTCAAAGCATTCCAATAACGATTAGCACAACTGTTACCTTTATGTATTGTTGTTGTTATTATTCACATACATCCACAACTGTATGCAGAGTCTGTACGATTTTAATAGCTTTTTGTTTTTAGTATGTTATGGAGTCAAGAGGTGCTTCTTTCTTCAATGAAAACTGACATTTCCCTTTCAATGTACAGAATATGCAAAGAACAGAGATGAAGAAATTAATTTGTATCAACTTATACAATTTCATAAGTTCAACTCCATCAACTGAGTAGTAAAGATGTTTTATAGAACAGTGAAATTATCTTGATGAAAAAAAATACTGCATTAGAAAAAAAAAGATTTTCTTTCAATTTTAATTTCAGTTCTTTGGGGTTTTTTTATAACTTAGCCCTGCCAGCCATAAAATGGCTTTTGGAAAATAGCTTTTTGATTGGTGGATAATGTAAAGATCATGTCACTGCAAAGGTATTCATTTTCTATGACTTCTTCAGACAGACTTTGTGTCATTAGTTATGGTTGCTCATTATTCTAGGTTAATGATAATAAAATTGTGAACGTGTGTGCTTATATATATATGATAGATATGAGAGAGAGATTCACATATGTCTGTATATGTGCAAAAAAAAGACATCATTATGTTAACCATTGAACTGAAGGAAATGAATGTAATCATTTTGTTGATTTTCATTCCACTCTTTGAAGCATCGTAGCTTAAATTTCATCCCACTTTTGAAGTGCTGGTATCTGCATGACAGGTCATTTTTAATAACACCCTTTTATCTTCATATATCTAGGAGCACATAGGTTTATATTCTGTCCCATTATTTTGTTTAGTACCCAGGCTGAAGAAATAAAATACAGGTTTCAGATCAGAGCAGAAGTTGGCACAGAACTTTCACATATCCAAATGTTATAAATCAGGATTATGCTAATGGCTAAATCATGAAACTGCACATTGGGTGCATCTGCAGTGGTCTCTGCCTAGGTACTAATCAATAAAACATCTGACTCTAAGAACGTGCTAAGTAGACGCGACTACAATTTAATATTTTGAAATTCACCGTTAGTAAAAATCAATACTGGCCCCAACCTTCTATTAGGTTCCATCAACAGCGGTGTGGCTCTGCTATACCTTAGTTTAGCCAATTGTGTGTGAGAGAAGGTTTTGGCTTTGTTTTTTTAGCTTCCCTCTCCTCATAGCAGCAACTAGGAAAAAAGAGTAGTAAGCAAACAGGTTACAAGCAACTGTCTACAAGTTTTTTTTAAAGAAAAAAGGAAAAAGAACAAGGTTTTTAACGGTAGTAAAAGAACAAAGAAAATCTATATACACAAGTTGATGCATTTAGTTTGGTATATTTTGAAAAAAGAGTGTATGTGCATCAATGGTGTTTTATCGTTAAAGTTTGTGTGTTCAAAAATACATCAATGTTTGTTGTCGTACAAATGCTTGTATGTGAATAGGAAATGTTTATTCAAAATGTGAAATAGAAAAAAGGTATTAGAACATTTTATTTTAGTGTGGAAAACAAAAAAGTATACAATTTGTATATACAAGCACACATCATAACAATCATATTTACACAATATATAGGGCCTTAAATCTTTGTAATAAATTATTCTTTTTAAAATCATTTGTATCTGTTGATAGCACTACATATTCTGGTAATCTATTCCAATGTCTTACCACTCTATTGCTAAAATGAATTTTCTGATATTCAATCGACTTCTATTTGCTTCTACCGTATATGTGTAGCCTCTCAGTCCCTTGTACCCCCTTCTAGTAAAAAATACATCAGGGTTTACTACTTCTATAATCTTGATAATATAATCACACATAATCTTGAACATTTCTATTAAGTCTCCCTGATCCCTCCTATTTTCTAACAATGTTAATCCTAACACTTTTAGCCTATCCTCATACTTTTTAATTCCGGTTGTGTTGATGTCTGAAAGCCTACTGACTAACCAAGTTTTATAAGTTTTATTTGTAGCTTTGAGATCAGCTCCAGAAATGATTGCTTTTCAAGTCTGGTTTCCTTATTTTTATTGGTTGAAAAATATTGCTTGGTTGGTCAGTAGATTTTATTTTCATGTTTGACATCAAAGACTTTTTGCCTATTTTACAAAAGTGATTTTTTTCTCAAAGTGGTAGTGTTCATTTTGGATGCAAATACATCATATATCCAGTTAAATGTATCATCCTGGATTAAACATTGCACATCTTTGCATTTTAATCTTTCTTTTTTTAATCATTTTCTTCTCATTGTTATTAGTGTACACATTTTTTGCATTAATTTCTCTCATTCATAATTTGTTGTTTTTTAATTTTTCTTTTCTAAATATCATTCTCTGATTTGAATAATCTTCATTTAATTTTTTTATTTAATCAATACAGGGGTCCATTTTCGGTGAGAAGTAGATCGAATTGGAAATTTATTGAAAATCTGTTTCCGGCTTCATGTTTATTCTTTAATCATTATAGACTGAAGGCTTATGGGGGAAAAAAAACTTGTTAATATGCATTTAAACAATGTTTGGGCTTTGACAAAAAGCAGGAAGAAAGGTCATTGAATGTGTTACCATGGTGACCGCATCTTTAGGGCTATTGGTATCACCAGTGGTTGCTATTGACAACAGAGATAAAATCAATACTGGCCCCAACCTTCTTTTTCTTCCTTCTCCCTTCCTTATATCCAAAGTGAGGCTGACTTCTTTCAATGCTGCCCCAAGTTTTAGCAAACCTTATTCAGATACTAAATCTGTTACACATTCTGTGTTTGTCAGTTGACATGACAAGAAAGAGTCCTTATCAGTGCATAAATACATTGATGTGCACCCCCACCCATATATATATATATATATATATATATATATATAAAATGTGTGTGTGTTTATGCTTCTATGTGTGATAGCTGTCAGCTTGTGTTCAAGCAAGGCCATTGGCAGTTTATCACAGGGCAATGCTTAGTTTTTTTTAACATGTCAGGAATCTACATACTTTGACATTAGCTTAGCACTTGAGAATCTTCTACAACATGCACACACATGTGTATATTCTGAAAGAACTTTACATTTATATTTACATACAGTGAATTCTGGTTAAATGAAATATTGGTCACAAGGAATAGCCAGTTGTGCCAGAATAGAATTAAATGTATGTAATAATTGCAAACTTTCTTGCAAATCCGTTTAAAAGGAATAACTTCTTATAGGGGCCAAAACTCATCGTCCTGATGTGTTCAAGTTATATATATATCTCCTTTACTCTCTTTGTCCTTCACTGATATGCTAGATGCCCAATATATATACATACACACACTGACATTTTATATACTTATATACAAATCTGCAAGAAATCTTGATGCCCAAATATAGAAGTTACCAAAGTTAAGAAACTTTGAGCCTGGTCATTACCTAGATGCATTGGTCATTGCAGCATAACATAAGCAACAGGGGATCAATCCTTGGCCGAGTCATACCAAAGACTAAAAATGGTACTCAATTCCTCTCTGATAAAGAGTGGGATTGAGGGTAAGTGGTTGTCAAACCAGGAATAGGAGTTGCGCCCACCCCTATCCAGAAGGATATTATGAAAAGAAAGAGGAGCCTTTTGGTCGCCTCTGACTACAGTCAACCAGGCATGAGAGAAAAAGAATCCTACTGGATGAATTGTACGTTTGAGGAATGATGAAAAACACATTGACTGAAACATAGTGATAAAAACAGCCAGGATGAGAATACTAATCTGAATAACTTGTAGAATAAGACCAATGATTCATCTGAGAATCACAGACGATATTTCTTTTTTCTTTACCTCCTTCTATTTACCTTTTCATTGTCTTCTTCCTGCTCAGATTTCTTTTTCTTTCTCTTCCTTCCTGCTTTCAACCTCTTTTTCTCTTCTGTATCTTTCTCTTCATTCTTTTCTTTTTGGGTGAGATAATTCTCCCTTATTTGTCAGCTTCCACATCATCTTCCCAAACAATTGCATCTTTCTCATTATTCAGTACCAGACCATTTATTTCCGGCAAGCTTGGGACCAGGGGGGGACCCAGATTTCTGGACAAAGGCTTAATATATACTTAAAATATAAAGTACACAATGAAAAATAAAAAACAAAACTGTATTTAACAGATACAAATTATTACACTTCTAAAGCAGGATCTGTTTGATCTTTGTTAATCCATTTAAAATTCTTAAAATATAGAATATGCAATGAAAAGTAAACAAAGAAAAGTCATGAAACAAAACTGTTTAGAGCATATACAAATTAATCCACTTTGAAAACAGTCTGTTTAATCAATATTAATCCACTAATCTTCATCTGAAAACAATTCAACCACACTACACAAATTAAAACAAAGTGCGGCCGAGCAGCAAACTACTATGAAGCCCACCAAATTCAAAACTACCCAGCTTCAAAAATAGCCGGTTTTCTGGTAATTCCTGTTTTCTGGAAGCTGGATAAATGGTCGGTACTGTACCTGTCTAATTTTAAACAACACCCTACACCTGCCCCCTCCTAAAGTGCATGGAATCATTGTCAGGTATTAATTCATCAGTCTTGAAAGAAATGTTGATACTGTACATACCAGTATATAAGACGGGCATTTAATTTTTCCAAAACAAAATCGTGCAAATATTACACTGCATCCAATGTGCTGGAATTATAACTAGAGGGCCATCTACTGAAGCTCATTATGGACAGTTATGGGGCTTGGATGAGTTGCAGCAAGTAGTAGTGTTCCAAATACCCTTGTAAACCATGGCACATACAGTACAAAAGAGGTTGCTCAGTTCTTGACCACATTTATCAATTTTCTAATGAGGATGAAACTCCATGTGTTTCTAACAATCTTAGAATCATTGTCTTCTGTCTGATAATCATAGCTAAAGATATCCAATGATTATTGGCCATGAAAGCTAACTTATAATTGACTTTGGAAAATCCTGGCTCTCTTTCCTGTTGTTGTGCATTACCAAATTGATAGATGCAAAAACTATATCATTACTGGAAATTAAAAAAAATATATCTTTCATATCAGAGGCAAAAAATTTCTTTTGCTGATCAAAGAAATCAAATAATTTCTGTCCAGGCATTAAGGACAAATGTTTCATAAGATCTGTTTATTTGGGCAATTTTTTTCAAAAGTATGTTTACTTTTGATAGTTGTCTCTTGTGGGCCTTTTACTTGAGACTTCAGTGCAACACTCACGTTTGCGAATGGCTCAGAAAGTGTAGGATAGTTCCTGTTTTCAAGTACTGTATATGCTGGTATATAAGATGGTCATTTAATTTTTATTTCTTAAACTATGCAAATATTACACTGCATCCAATGTGCTGGTATTATGACTAGGGGGCCACCTACCGAAGCTTGATATGATTAGTTATGCGGCTTGGATCAATTGCAGTGAGCAGCTGTCTTCCAAATCCACTTGTCTTATAATCCAGCATATATGATAGTTCTATGATTAAAAAAACAACTGTTTTCTGAAAATATTGTTGATGAAAAATATTGTTCCACCTCTTGGAAAAAATTATTTTCTTCAAAATACTGTTATGTCAATCATTTTCTGGAAATACAACCTTTAAAATCATTGCTTCCTGAATACTTATCTGTATAAGAATGTTATTTTGGAGTTTTATAACTTTTTTTCTAAACACACCTTTGTTTTAAAATTATATTTTATTAAATCATTTAAGAGTTTTTTTTTTCTGTAAGTACAGATTTTGAATCTGACTTCTGATAAGAATGCAACCTTTCTAACTAGTAGGAATTATAACATGATCACACCACCATCTGAATTTCAACATAAACAGGTTGAAAGAAGCAAATGTTTCCTCCCTAAAATTCATGCAAGTTCAAACCGTTAAATATAATAACAGTATTTATAAATTGGTTGATGTTGCCAAATTAAAAGTTATTTTTTAATAACACAAACAATTTATTTGTTTGTGCATGCTATTAAAAAATTAGATTTTGACTGGTTTTGGCTGGGGAAAACATTTTGCAGTGAATGCTAATATGAAGACACTCTGATAGATTCTACACCCCAATAATAATTTCTCAGTAAAGTTTTAATCTTTCTTTAACAGTGAAAAGAAAATAGATTTAAATCCACTCAAGCTAAAAACATAAATATTATTGATAATTATAATGACACTTATTAGTGAGAGCCTATATTTGCCCGGAGTCGGTGTGAGCGACTACTAAACGAGCGTCCCAAATACACTTATCCATAATTTGATTTCATACTGTCGACATAAGAGAGCCGCACTATATTCGTGCCTAAAGTTGGAACGTGTGAATAGAGAAGCCAACCAAGTGTAGGACAAAAGACTCCTGTCTATCATATGATCTTCATTAGTTCAGTAGGTAGAACAGCACCGCGTATAGGTGGCTTCCAAGGTGGACGCGGGTTCGATCCCCGCACGAAGTTCGTTTCTTTATTCACATTTACGATTTTGGACGCTCGTTTAGTAGTCGCTCACACTCCGGGCAAATATAGGCTCTCACTAATAAGTATCATTATAATTATCATATTCTGTCGATTGGATATACACTTATCCATAATTTGATTTCATAAATATTATTGTTATTAGTGAACAGTAAAATATGGTACCTTTTTAAATGTTTTTTATTAGCTCAAGCTTGTTGTAAAACAAGAAACTAACTTTATATGGATTGTTGTCAGCTGAGGAAGAAGCTGCAGAGAAACATAATTAGTTTCTTTAAATCTTTTTACTTTTATTGTAAGCCAGTATTTTACACTTTTAACAATTGGCCATAAGTCATATTTTTTTTTGCTGCTTTATCTTTAGTAACAAAATGTTTTCCGACTCAGAGGAATACTAGTAGCCACAATTCACTTGGGACTCTTTAACTATGTTCTCTTGTCAGGCTCTGGGCCAAAATACTCATTTATAATAAATGCTCACAGAATACTAATAATATTACTATAAAATACTAATAATATGCCTTTGTGTGCTTTTTTGCTACTTGTTCAGGTTTCCTACTGTCCTCCTTTTGTATCAACTTGAGCTTTGTGAGTGGTGAAACATCAAAAAGGGAAAAGAGTAATAAAACTCGAGAGTATGTTAAAACATATAAATCAATAAGTTTTATTGGTGTGAGAAGACACCAGAGAAGGATTGAATAATAATCGGAAACTATAAATGGTCAGCACATGCAAACAAGTAGAATAATATATAAAATAATATTCAAATACAATGTACAGTGCTTATAGTTCTGGGGCCGTAGAGGAATCACTGAATAAAAGACTGATGAATAGTTGAGGAATTTTCACAGCAACAAGTAGCAGATAAACAGGGTATGATTGTAAGTGTATTATAGACAATAAATAAAGTCAGTAAGAGATCTGAAAAAAGAGCAGACACCATTTGTCATAGACACTTTGGATAGTTTGATATTTTACTTTCTTTCTTTATATCAGTGTTTCTACTAGTAAATTACTGAACGTATAAATGCACTGCCCCCTCCAAGTTAAAAATACACAAGAAGGGACTCTGAATTATTGCAGACATACTGAATATGAAATGTACAGTAAACTAAATGCTACTAGAAAGATTAATTTTAAAGTTATTTTAAATCAGAGCCAAAATTTAGAATAATGTGTCACATTGTCAGCCTGAAACGGTTTGAGGGTACTTTTTCAGATTAAACTTACACAGCCAGTGCCAAACACAAACTGAAGGTATCAGTAAAGCAATTATCTTATCATTTTATTTTTTATTAGAGGATGTATTATTATTCTATTAGAGGCAAAGCAGTTTCTGCGTTTAACCAGGCTTTCATATGGCAAGAGGGACTTGATTTCAAGTCTCACCAGGAACTTATTCTTTATTTCAAATCCGCACTGTTTACTCACTGCTGTAGATTAATGGCCTGAATTAAGTTGTGATAAAAAACAACAACAAATTAAGCTGAAAGTAAATAGTAGTCCCAAAAAAAAAATGTTTAATTTAAAAAAAACCCGGATGTGACGGGTAGAAGAAGAGCATGCATTCCAGTAAGTAATTCCACATTCCAGAACAAAGAACACCCGAAGAATCCTGGAGGATACACAGTCAAAGCATTATGAAAAAATGAACAACATAGATGAGGACAATAGTCCGACTATACCACATACAATGATCTAACAAAATTCAAACAAGAAGGTAAATAGTAGTCAAAGAATTAATAATAATGGGGCGAACTGAAGGTGTTTGAGTGCTTAGTGAGAGATGTGGATTTTCCCCCATTCATGACCTAGCTCCTACGGATCACTGTGACCAATTCAGTAGGCTGTGAAGAAAATCTAAGCTAATTGGATATACCGGTTCTCATAAGATCACCAAAGTTAAGCAACATCAAGTCTGGTCAGTACCTAGATGGGTGACCATTGGGGAATACCAGGTTCCGTTAGCAGAATGACGCTTCGACGTGGGTCCTACTAACAATTGCCAGTGTGTATCTAACCCTGTAACACCCTCGATAAGGGTCTAAGTGGAGAACGATGATGCATACATATAAGACCTAGCTCAGATTCTCTTGCTCAAAAATTGTCTGCAGCTTAGAAGATGACAGCATCAGAAAGGTAAACAAGCCAATAATAATAATGACCAACTTGTGGCCACAATTCAAATGGTGGGTGGCGCACAAGTGGAATGATCATAGTTTAAAGTTTGACATTCTCAAGATGGCAAGAACAGTTCTCAAAGAACTCAAAGAACTCAAATATCAAGCTGGATGAGTCACTTTCAGTTAGTACTCTACAGGCTTCCTGTTCACTGTACATTCCACATATGGATATACAAATGAGAATTGCCATCACTTTTGAGACATCTACATCTAGTAATATTTATTAAAGCTATAATGCAATATATATAGTGACTGTTCATCTGAAGATCGAAGTCTCGTGA
>VCCN01006457.1:131961-154043 GCA_006491835.1 Architeuthis dux | reverse complement strand
ACAACGAGCTGTACAAATGGTTTCACTCTCTGGATTATTCAACCTATATATATATATAGTGCTACACAAAAGTTCCAGGAATTTGAACATTGCAGGAAAATAACTTACCCTAGCTCCTAGTGTCCACTGTTACCTTTGAAGTAGTCCCCTTGGGCATGTATACAGCAGTCCCAGCATTTTTTCTGCGATTCTTTCTGGATCTCCTCAATCGAGTCAAAACGATTCCTTTTCAGTTGGAATTTCAGCTTAGGAAACAGGAAAAAGTTGCAGGTGGCAATGTCAGGTGAATAGGGTGGGTGGGAAATGACTACAGTGTTATTGGAAGCCAGTGATTGCCGGACAACAAGTGATGTCTGGGCAGGCACGTTGTCATGATGAAGAACGCAGTCCTTGTTCTTCCACTGATGTGGAAGTTTGCGGTAGATTCTTTCCACTTCAAAACTTCACAGTAAAACTTTCAATTGACAGTTTGACCGGGTGGATGAATTCCTTGTGAACAATCCCTTGGACATCAAAGAAAATGAATGACTTAACATTGCTGCGAACTTGACACGCCTTTTTTCTCCCTCAGTGAATTGGGAGACTTCCATTGCGACAACTGCTGCTTTGTCTCAGAGTCATAACCATAAACCCATGTTATAACCTTGGAGATGAAGTTTTTTGATATTTGAGCTCCCTGCAAACTTCAACGCGATGTGCCTTCTGGTCGTCACTCAGCAGTCTCGGCACAAATTTTGTAGCAATGTGTCTCATGTCCAACACATCCAACAAAATATGTTGAACACTTTCGTACGATAGTCATTCGATATCACAAACATCATGGATAATTCGCCTACAAAATTTGCAAGGATAGCCTGATGCATCTTTTCAACATTTTCTGGTGTCGTGCTCCTCGACAGTCATCCAGAATGGTCATCATCTTTGACGAACATCCATCCTTACTTGAAATACTCATATAAAAAAAACATTCTGCTTTGGGTCATGGTATTGTCACCAAAGGGTTCCTGAAACAACTGATGAGTTTGTGCAGCCGTCTTGTTGATCTTGAAGCAGAACTTGATGCAGGTTCTTTGCTCCGTGACATCCGCCATTGCAAAACCACCAAACTACCTAAACAAGACGTTACAAAAAATAAGCCTAACTCAACAAACAGGTCCACTGGCACACTGATATACAAAGGGTGCTGCTGGCTCCATCTAGCAGCATATGGCTGAACTGCCTACAGTTTGCTCCCACTGTTGAAATTCCTGAAACTTTTCGGTAGCACCTTGTATATAAACTGTTCAATAAACTGGATGAATTCCCATTTCACATAGTAAGGATGCTACAAAAAAGCAGTGATATAAAATTTAAAAGCCATGAAAAGGCCAAAAAGCCAAACTGAAATTATGAAGCCAATATGGTTGAAAAAAGGCCAAATTCATGAAATTTGGCTATAAAAATAACCCAATCTGGCAACCCTGGCCAGAAGCTTGCCAGCAGTGTATTGGAAGCAAATTAAAAAATTGCCTCTGAATATAACAATGCTATGATTTTAAAATGAGCCCAATAGTTTATATACATTTATGACACGCAATCTTTTTTTTTCCCACTTGAAAGCAGAACCAGTTTACAAAGTTTACTTTTCTCTCTATGGTTAATTGCTTTCAGTTTGGATGTCAGACAGTGCACTTCCCTCCAGGGTTGTGACAAGTTATAATGAGTGCTTTTAACTACATGTCCCTAGTTGAAAGACCTTTTCAACTGATTGATTAGATTTCAATGCTAAATTACTCGGGCCCGATTTTTCTTCTTTTTTTTTTACAAGTGCTGTCAATTTTTGTCTGAATTTCTGAGATGAGATGTTCTTACTATTATACATTGATTATTTTGAACCAGATTCTTCATCTCTATTGTTTTTCTTTTTCACATTTCGGCTGCTGTACTCTCAATACAGTGGCCAAGACATTATGATAAAGACAACAAAAATAAAATAAAATCTGGTCCAAAAGAATCAAAGTGCCATCAAGTGTTACATTCTATGATTTAAATCTAGGGTTTTTATAAACATCTTCATGCCAATAGTTTGCTGTTTTTGATGGCCATCAGAAAAATACATTCAAATAAAAGTCTCTTTGACTTAAAAAGAAAACAATCAGTTTTCTTTTTTAATGAGTTTTAAATGCCAATCTGTCATCTGGAATCTCTGGGTTTTTTATGATTTTTCATATGCAAATCTGTCATTTTGAATGTTTGTTTTTCAATTGTCACTAATCCTCTTTTTTTTCCCTCTTTACTTTCAGTCCTGCTGATAAAGATGAACCCTGTATTATTCCACTTCTCAAAGCTGGTTTTAATAAGGTAAGCAAATTCAAAGGAAATAAACCTTGTGATGTTTTTTTCTTATGGCTAGTTGGGATCTATGCAGCTGTCAAGATAAAACAATCAAAATCTTTTACTCTTGTTTGCATATATGTGTTTCTTTTTCAGGCTATACATATCTTTCAATACATTGAGAAAGCTGTCAAAATATGTTGTGTTAGAGAAATCAAATTACTTTGGTAAAAAGATCTTTTTACATAAAAAACAAGACTGCCTCAAATTAAGCTCAAAATGATGGTCAGAAATTAATTTGTCTCAGACAGATAAATAGAGAAATGTGTGTTATCTAATATATGGCTCCATTGCTTACAAGACGAGCCAGTGTCATCTTGTCATGGATTGCACCTGAGGTATTGATGATAGTTTATTAGAAACCATCAACCAAAACTGTCAACACAGGTTTCTTCAGTTTTCAAGTTGGTCTGGTTGGCTATGTATGTGTATCATGCATACAGACTGCACCAATGGAGCTAGGGGACTGAAAAATTCAACATTTACTCCTTATTATATCTAGAAAAAACGTTTTTAGTTTTTTCAAAATTCACACCCTAAATAGGTTTTAGTGGGGATTCAATTTACAATGTAAGTTTATGCTAGATTGGTCCCATAGTTTGTGTCTGGCAGCGTTCACGCTTGTTTTTTTTTTTTAAATTCAGACTTTTTAGTGATCACTGCTCAGCACATGTGAGAGAAGTAACATATTTATTGATCACCCCTTTTTCCATTTTTTAATTGATCACTCTCAACATGGTATGCTGCCAAAAGACGCTGGTCACGTGACCGTATCTATTGAATGACTAACCAAACCTGTTTTTAATTTTATTTGATCTGTATAAATAATGTGACTAAACAATTTTGCATTTGATGTCATTTGTTGGTTTTTGACTCATGAGGAGTTTTATCAATACATGAAGGGTTTTTACTTCTTTGTATATAGGTTAGTTTGCACTAATGTTTTGTTTCATCGTAATTTTCCGACCGCATACCCTCCAACCTTCCTCTAAAGGGTCATTTGCTGGGTGTTCTTGGGATTGTCTTCTCTTGAACTTTACACTGAAACCATGTCCTTCTAATGAACATGTTGAACTTTGAAAGAAACCTCAAATTCATCACTTGTTCTCTCCTGATTAATGGTTTCTCCAAGCTATTAATATCGATGCTCTACTGATTGTGTAATCTGAGCACAGTGTGTGTACAGATTCCTTCAACCATTTTATTTTTCAATGCTGCTCCCTTTCTATTTTTTTGTCTTCCTTCCATAAAAATTGATGTTCTCCTTTCCCGCTCAACACACGATTTTAAAGTGTTTCCATATCTTTTCGGTGTTCCTCAAGATTTATTTTAGGGCCGACTGGTCTCACCCTTATATTCTCTGCCACAACTGTATGGAATGTTGTGCACACAGTTCTTGGTCATGTTGTTTTCTAGTAGGGGTTTTACTTTGGTGACGTATCTGGTTAGAATGGGACTAATTTTGATACAGTAATTTCTTTTCTTTCTAGCCAAACTATATTCTTTCATAACATTTTCAGAATATATGCTATGAATAGCCATGCCAAGTCTTTCAGGCAATTGTTAGTGAGTTTGGGTCTAACTGGATGCTCAGCTATACTGACCAAGGCTAGCTTATGCCAATAAATATCTGAGGCCCACGCTGGAGATTTGATATAGTTGCATGTTTGAGTCAGTTGTAGTCAGTGATTGAACCCAAGTAAAAGCAAGGACTATAATGCCTGATTTTCAAGGCAAGCTGGTCCTCCACATTTGAAATCTTGATGCAACACAATCTTCCAGCCTTCTTAGTAGTGACTATATTTATTGTGAAATCTGCTACAAGCTGTAAATATCTTTCATGGCATTTTGATTTTGCAGATTTGTTGAATGACCTGGATATGTGGGAAGGGTTTCTTCCTTTCATTCCCATTCAACTTTGTAAAAGAGCACAGGTAGTTGTTCTACTACCATAATTCTGCAGACTTTCTCTGGTTATCTTGCATGCCCTTCTCTCTCTCACTCTCTCGTTCTGCTTATTGACACAGAAACTAACATATTTTGAGATGCTTGTTAAAATGTTAAAAGCAATCTCATTTGTACTGACCTTAGATGAATTTTGATTTCTGCACAAACAACTACTTTTGCTTGAGTTACATAATTGCCCAATAAGCATGATTAAATATCTTACTTCACTTGCAATTATGTCTTATTATGTTTGTTACAGCCAATTAATCATGTAACCATCCATATATAGCAAAGAAAACAGTTCTTTCATTGAAAATAGTCTTCATATTTCCATTTTATAGCATTAAAGGAGACATCTCTTATTCTGATGCTTCTGGTAACCAGATTTCTATTACTGCTTTGTGTTACAATGAGGAGATTAAACATGTTTTTTTTCCCCTGGAATATTATATGTTTAGCAGGAAAAACAGAATTGTCAGATCCAATGAATGGCCATAGTAGGATATTTGGTTGTCAAAGGGGTTTGCTGGAATCTGACAACTGGATAAGAGTAAAAATTCCAGCCCTAAGGAATCTTGTCAGTGTGAAGGCAACCGAAAGAATGAAGGAAGGAAGAAAGATGGAAAGAAAAAGAATTAAAGAATGTTTTCATTCATCGCATCCAATCAGTCTTGATAATGCTGACAGACCTTGGAGAATCATACAGAATTCTCAGTTATACTTAGTAATAAGAAATTGCGATTAGTGATAAAATCCAATAGACTATGGTTTTGGTCTCTCAACATTCACCAGTAATAATGAAGGAAAGATTTAAATCATTTATCTTGTCATTTAAACATAATCAGAGATTGCCAATCAAACATTTATGATGGCAAAAAATTAGTGTATTGGTCTAAAACAATTCTTGGATGACTTAGCTTACAAGAATAGAACCATGTTGATGACTGAAGGGTTCTATTTTTCATTCAAAATAAAGTGAAAGGACACTTAATATTTTGATAGTAATAAAACTGCCTACTTTATACCTCTCATTAATGGGGATAAACATATCAGAACCCCCCCCCCCCAACAAGTATGACTTAAATAAAAATGTCATACTCTGCTTTATTTGATTCACTAGTTATTATCCTTTAAAAGCATCCATGGATATATTTGAATTTCTATTAAATAATTTTTTACCTGCAACAAAGGTACTACGAATGCCAAAATCACTTTCTTTCAGACCAAACTGCAAAATTTTCAAAGCATTTATAAGAAAGGAAGGGAATAGAGGGTGGGCAAAGAAAGAGGAATATTTTTAATTCTTTTTATATCACAGTATGTCATATTATTCTTTTTTTAAATCAATTCTTGAAATAAAGAAATGAAATGTAAGAATGCGTTCATAATTTAAGAGGCTAAGGCATTTTTTTAGCATATCTCATATTGTAAGTATCTTTATTAAGATACTTACAATATGAGATATACATTATTCTTTTTTTAAAATCAATTGGAAACAAATAGTTTTATTACAGAAACTAATGTTGACAAAAATTGTGTAAACAATTTAGCAGGTTTTGAATGGAGTCGGTTCTTTTTCTTGTTTTAATAAATAATAAAAAACTATATATAGACATATTAACAGCTTTGAAGTAGTAAATATTAAGTCTTAAAGTAAGTAAGAGAATGTGAAGAAACCACTGGAGTTCAAGCAGTTTCTTTGCATTTTCTTACTTACTTTAAGACTTAATAGTTTACTACTTCAAAGCAGTTAATAGTGTAAAAATCTTTTATATCTTATCAATTCCATCTAAGGTTTTAATAAAAAGTGACTGAACTCA
This sequence comes from Architeuthis dux, assembly GCA_006491835.1. Taxonomy (NCBI): domain Eukaryota; kingdom Metazoa; phylum Mollusca; class Cephalopoda; order Oegopsida; family Architeuthidae; genus Architeuthis; species Architeuthis dux. Next base: position 147,903 of record VCCN01006457.1, on the reverse strand, counting down.
TTCAAGTGGAAGAGTATTGTTTCAAATGGTGGGTAGGAGATATTTTTATCAGCAACATTGTTACCTTTTAGTGGAAGAGTCCATTGTTATGGACAGAGAAATAAACAGAAACGGTCACTGTTCATCATATTTTTATTCCTAAGACTAAGCACAGGGGTGCTAACTCTTTGCCTCAACTACAAAGATATTTTCCACTATGAATTATGATTAATGAGCCTCACCAATTCAGCCACAGGCATTAAAAATGCTGATAAAAATATCTCCTACCCACCATTTGAAACAATACTCTTCCACTTGAATGAGTTCAGTCACTTTTTATTAAAACCTTAGATGGAATTGATAATTCTCTTAGTGCATCACTCATGAAGCTGTCACTGAGGGTTTTACTTTACAGAGTTGCAGATTTGCTTGTTTTATTGTTGTGTGCTATAAGAAGTTTCTGCGCTTGCTTTGTAGTGAGACTAACCTTTCGTATTTGCTAGGTGGGTACTTTGTATTTACTTGTAATAATTTAAGTACTAGCTGGTGTTGACAATTAAGATTATTCATTATCTAATGCCTCTGCTTTTCTCTCACCCTTTGCCTGCATCTTCTCATTCTCTCTCTTATCCCTTCCAATTTTCTTTGGATTAGTTTCATATGCAAAAAAGGAACTAGAAAGCATTCAGAGAGCGCATACCTCTGCCAACGCCATTGTCAGGGGAAGTAATTGTACATTGATCTGCCCAAAAATTTAATCACTCTTCCACAAAATGTCATTGAAATTCATTGAGAACTTTTGGAGATCTCATGTGGACAGACATTTCAATTGAGCGATATCTTTATCATTCTGCGAGAATAGAGTTAATAAATGGGCTGGATTTAAATTTTGAGAGAAGTAACTCAATATTTGTAAATTTAAAGTTCTCTCTCACTTGTTTTTGATTTTTTTAAATTTTCATTCAGTTTTTAGTTAGTGTAAGGCATTGGCTGAGGTATGCGCTCTCTGAGTGCTTTCTAGTTTCTACTGCATCCTCTTGTATCTTTCTTTTGCTCTATTTCTCCATAAAGAATTTCAATGAATCGCAATATTTACGTGATATATTTTTACTTTCCATACCTACCTGCCTTTCAATCTTTCACTTCATCACTTCCCCCTCTCTATATATGTATATATATATATATATATATATATATATTTATTTTTCCCTTTCACCTGGTTTCCTTTTTGTTTTTCTCTAGCTTTCTTACTAATTCCTTCCTGCTTAATATTATCCTTTCAAAAAATGTAACCGATTCCAGCTTAGAAGGATCAGGCTGATACTATACTTTGAACATAGGTAGAAAAGCATAATGGTTGTACATACAGACAAGCAGAATAATATATAGGATTATGAGAGGTCTTGATTAATAGATTTAGTGTCATTATCTACTTCAGAATATTGATTACCATGTTGCTTCTATACTATAGAACTTACTGTGACCAGATGGGCAACTTTCTTTGCAGACTTGCATTCACAGAATGATAGTTTCCTGATTCTGGTGTTATCACTTTATACAGTATTGTCTGATCATCAATATAAACAATGGAGAGATGTAACTTTGAAGAACTTTCTCTTGGATAAGCAGTATCTGGAGTAGGTTTTGGCAGTGTGTCTTATTGTATGGGCAGTTGCCTGTGGGACCCGCGATTTTAGGGGCCCCAAAATTCAATTTGAAAAATAAAAATTACGGTTCATATTATCAAATAGCAGATATAGAGAACCTTCTCTAAACCTAAGTTTTCTGTAATGAAATGCTGCAAATTTCCCAGTTAAATAACCTAATTTTAATGTCAAGGGCTTTAGGGGTCACAGTACATTGCTTTGCCTGGGGGCCTCAAATATTCTTAAGACGGCCCTGGAGGGAGGCTAGTCTTGTCCCCAGTCTTGAACATTTCTAAAAGCATGGATAAGTTTGAATCTCAATTTATAAGGACTGTCCATAATGAAAGATTAGAGAGTGCTGAAATCTCAATTTCATTTCATCAATATCATTAAAAGAATGTTTGGATGAAGACAGAATTCATTATTAATTTAATCATCTGCAGAAATTCTTCAAAGAAACTTTGATACTTCTTAATCAGAGGGTAAAATCATTAATTTTTAATTTTACATTAATAATTAAGAAGACAAAATAATTTTTTTTCCCTTGGTGCAATGTTTGATTAGTTTTACTTTTTCTTAACTGAGACAAATTAACAGTGCTTACTTTTTTATTTTTTGACAGAATTTTAATTATATACCTGCATAGTACCGGTTTAAAATAATGGGATTATTCACAGATGGATAAATTATACACATATATATTTTAGTATATACGCATTTATTGCAAATGAAAAAACACATATCTCGGATGAAATTTATTTTTCTATCGAATTTCTACAACTCTTCATATTTTCTGTAGTTTTGTTTTCATAATTTTAAAACAATAAGGCAACAGAACTGGGTAAAAAGTTCTTCTTTTCTAATATGAGAAAATCATCAGTTTTATTCATGAAAAATCAGAGGTGCCTGTATTTATTACCCATCCTACTACTGGGACATCAGCAGCAGCATTAGTAATGAGGATGCGAAGCAAGTACGCAGATACAAACTTTGCTTTCCTCTCTTTCTGTTTGCTTTAGCATGACAGAAACCAATAAACAAATAGACCAACCAACAGACAAAAAAAATGACATGGACTTTTGTCATATAAGACTAGCTGTTATATAATCTGTGATATCACAGGTAGTACTTATCAAAGAAATACATGAAACATTTTATTCACTCTAATGATTGTATATTTTATAACACAGCAAATTCCGGTGAAAAAAAAATAAAGCAATACTCATTGTTGTAATTTAATGTCAACTGCATTTGAACCTGGTATACATAGGCAAGATGTTGTCTCTTCTAATCACTGCCCACTGATTTTACCATTACTCCACCATCCTCCGACTTTGCTTTAGTCATTTTTGCACTAACAAATATTTCTGACAGTTGGCAGAAAATTTAATGATGCACACAATCTATATTGCATATTGAAAATTAGAGAAAAAAAGGATTATCAGTGGTCAAGAACTAAAGCAGATGTTACTAACAGAATAGGGCTCTTATATGTATAATTGTTATCTGACTAAACCTGAAACAATTCACCTGCTCAGGTTTAAGGGAAATAAATAGATGAGAAGGATTTAAATTTTCCTTTATTATTCTCAGAAATATTTTTTTTATAAATTTTTATTCATTTATTTTATTTTTATTTTTTATTTGGATATTTTGCCTTAAAGCACCCTTCTGGCAAAATATGTCAAACTTGTCTCTAATTTTAAACTTTAAAATCAAATAGTTGATCTATCTTCTTTCAGGATGAAGACTTAGGGGTAAGACTTTAGAATTACACAAGCTAGAATATTTATTCTATAAGGTCTGTCCAGAAATTATCCAGCCATTCAATATTAACAAAAAAAGAATAGCCTACCAAGAGCAATGGCACATAAGTCCTTTTCAAAGTACTGACCTTGGGACTTATCCCAGTGTCCCTTCCACTTCAGTCTGCAAAGTCTTCTTCTATGATCGCTATCAGCTGCCTTGTCGCATTCTCTTTAATCTCATCCATGGTTTGAAATCTCCTCCCTTTCAACAGTTGCAGGGAGCCAAATCTGGACTGTAATGGGGCTGTCAGGCCTGGTTGATGTGATGTTTTGCCGAGACGTGATGGATCTACTCACTGGGTCATTGTGAATGCGATGGTCACACAGTCCACAAGCTCATTCAATGGTGTCTCGCTGCTGAATGATTAAACCCATTGGCGTCTCACTGCTGACTGACTAATCCCACAAGATAGTGTCTGTTCACATATATGTAGTAAGGTCCCCTCTGATTGATTTCCAAGTTACATTGTGAATGCGATGATCACCCAATCTCACTCAATGGCATCTCACTGCCGACTAAGTAAACCCATGGGAGGATGTCTGTTCACGTATGTGCAGTAAGATCCCCTCTTATTGATTGCCAACATCAAGGCCGTGCAACCGGCTCTCGGGATATTCAAAATGGCTTGTTCCAAACAGACCTCATACTCTACTCACTGCTGCTTTTGGGGAAACAGTCTGATTGCTTATTTTTGTGTGTTCTTTTCTTCTTTATTTTATCCATTCATTTTCTAAATCTGTACTAATTAACCGTGGATTGATGAAGGCAGAAATATTTGAGTTGGGGAGTAGTTTTTCATCTCATAATCCATAGAAACGAGCATTTAAAATATGCCATTAAGTCTTATTCATGCCCACAAGGAAATAACAATTATATGATTTATGTTTGTTTTATGAATATATTTACTCAAAGGATTATAACTAACGCTTAGATCCTAACTGGCCCACCCCCATATATTACCCAAGGGTGGAGGATGCTGGGAAGTCAAATGCAAGTTAGTTTCCTGTCTAAAATTATCTTATATTTTTTTTTTTTTTTTTTTTTTATATCTTTACTTATGCAGTGAATTTCTCTTTTTATCACAACAATAATTATGGTGGTGATGCTTGGAAAGTTGTGTTCACTGTGCATTGAATCTAATAGTTTAGTTTCACCATTGACGCCGCCTCTTTTTTTTGCTCTCTGTGACAGCATTAGATCCGACAGCACACAACTTCTGCATCAGGACAAGCACAAAAAAATTAAACCAACAACTGAATTAAAAATCAGATAATGTTTAACAATAGAGATCTGAGGTAGTGTAACCGTTACTGGCACAAGAAATGGAATCCTTAGGAAAAGCTATGAGTCTACATCTTTGCACTGCTTGGGCAAACCACATTCCCATATTTACTGCCCAAGCTTGTTAAACCTATTGTCAACCTTGCCAAGGACCAACAATGTCAAACTATGATGAGTAAAACTAGTATACTTGTAGATAATCAATAGATAATTAACAAAGCTGATTTTGTTTATATTTTGATGTTTATTCCTATCATCTTCAGGACATGGCTGATGAGAAAAATCGTTGGCATTATTACACTTCGCACTCAATAAAACTGGCGTTGTGCTTGACCTGATTGACACAAAATTTTAAACATATAGATGGTTATTTTCTATAGTTTTGAGAAGGGTCATTAATATTGAAATGGTTCTTCGGACGATTGAACTCCTTCTTGTTATTTGTGTTGTAAACACAATGTTTCGGCCGATCCATTTGGTTAGACAGAAATTATGTTTAAAGGTGGGTAGACCTTAAAGTGCATGGCCTGGGTGTTTCTGTGTCTTTGTCCTGTCGAGTTTAGATTTGTTGAGAAGTGGAAGCCACATCGGGTTGAAATCCACACTTGTCAAAATGTCGACTAAATGCATTAGCCAGACAAGTGCGGATTTCAAAAAACATAATTTGTTTAACCCATCACAACTCGGATTTTACACCTGAAGAAGACAGAAGAATGGATCGGCCGGAATGTCGTGTTTACAACACAAATAACAAGAAGGAGTTCAATCATCCAAAGAACCATTTCAATATAGATGGTTATATGCCACAATATTCTTAAACTTTGCTGTTTTGGAATTCAGTGCACCCAATAAAAGAAGTTATTCAATAGAAATATTCTTTCTGAGAGTTATCTGAAATTTTGAGATTAATGTGTCTTGGTCTGTCATGTTCAATGAAAGATATATTCACTCACACATCCATAAAAGTATCCAGCCATTTTGAATATCTCAATAACCGGTTGCATGGCCTTGATGTAACTTGGCAACCAATCAGAGGGGACCTTATTGCGCATGCATGGACAATCTCCAATGGGCTTACTCTGTTGGAAGTGAGACACCATTGAGTGAGCTTATGTTCTTTGTGACCATTGTATTCACAATGACCAAACCTGCCCATTCTTCACATCTCACGTAGGATTCTTTCGATTTTTCATTAATATTGAACTGCTGGATACTTTCCAGACAGACCTCATATATATATACTTATTTTTTATTTCTACTCTGAATTTCTACTTCAGTAAATTTTACATGCCAATAAGAAAGAAAACAAACTCTTTACTCTCGAATTCAATTCTCGAATTTGTTTGCAATTACATGTATACCCCCCTTTTTAAAAATTCACTTAACCCTCTTTCTTGCTTTTACAAAAAAAGACGAAAAGTGAAAATAGCATTCAGTGTTTGCTTTGCAGAGAGCCATTATATAGAGGCAGTGCACACCATCTCTTTCCTACTCCCCAGTATCTCCCACCACCCAACCTCTGACGACTCAGCCTAACATACCATCATCACTATTCTTGGGGTCTGGAAATGCTAAAAAAATGTTCCCATATAATTTAATGGCAATTGCTTCTTTGCTTTACACCATTTCAGCTTACGAAAGGCTTTTTATAGGAATGCTCTACTTTCAAATAGTGTGTGTGGGGGGGGTGTATTTCTGTCCTTTTAGCACTCAACATTTAGCTTTGTTCCCATGAATGTCCTGATTTCACACAGTGATGCAGTTCTGGTGCTCACTTTCCACTTACATTTTTTAATTATATTACAAACCCCATGCTTGTAAGATAATTGAAAATTAGTAGTTGGTGTTGTTATTGGCTTGTCCCTTGCTTGCAAGGATGAGGTGGGGATGGTCTGTCTATCTTCGGGAGGCTTGAAGGTGACTGTGGAGCCCAATCCGTGCGGCACAGATCTGTCTGCACTTTGGAGAAGGGAAGCTCTAGGCTTAAAAATTAGTAATTATGCTATTATTTACAGAATAAAAGTATTTTTTAAAGTTTCAAGTATCACTTCCTAATTATTTATATGTAAATTAGGTTATTTTGTTAGTAGCAATTCTTGTTTTGCACACACATACATGTGTCTGTATAGCTATGTATGTAGGTAATGTGTATATCTATATTTGGATATATGTGTGTGTATATATAATATGTGTGCACACAAGCACACTCATTCACCACATCTGATAGCATTAGGACACATGGATATATAAAGCAAAACACAAAGCTGAATATTCAAATAAAAGAAGTTTTGTTTTTAATATATTCAAGAATTTCACCCTTGCATATGAAATTTGTATTTCAAGAAACTGTTTTTATATGCTGACAAAAGTAGTATATACGTACATACTTCTGCATATTTTCCTACGAAGGGGCATCAATAAGTCGGCTGCCTGACACATAGTTATTAGCTGAATTTTGATCTGAAATTTTCAGTGTATAGTATGTGATGTATGTGATTAATATTCACCACTGAATTAAGTTCATTGACAAGGAAAGAGATTATGTTGGAAAAATAAATATGTGTGTAAAATAAATGATTTTTTCATCATTAAGCTACAAACTCATTGATTTACCTACATACATATAAATATGCATATACATGTAGACATGCAGCTAAATTAGCTGACAAGTAGACAGTCATTTTCAAAGTCCACCTTGCATTTATTCTAGGCTAGTAACAAAGATGAATACATTAGTCCAAATGACATCATGAATGCCAACAAGATCTCAGCTAATTCATATTCAGACCATATTAGGAGGAGCAGAATGGTATAAGTTATCAGTACAGGAAACAATATCGGCAGACCGAGTTTGAGTTTTGGCCGGGGCTGTTTACATTCACTTTGCAGTAATGCCCTTGGGAAAGGCATGAATCCACTTCTTTCCTGAACAATGGACAGTTTGAGCCCTTCAGCCCTGTAAGACAGTCCAACAAGGCAAAAAAGAAAAGGTTACTCTGACAGGGAAAAAAACAACAGCATGGTAGCCACTATAGCTGGTCTCAAGCCTGGGTAAAAGAGGAGGGTTGGATGTGGGGCTAGCAACTCCAGCCTGTAAAAGCTTACTTGTTACTGAACCCGCAGCAGAGTGGTTGCAGCCCTATGCTCCATAAGGAGTCTACATGAATAAACATAAACCATATTCAAAAGCATAAAGCATTCTTTGTGATAGTCTTTATTATAATTGAGAGAAAAAAGCCAATTTAATTCTGAAAGGGACATTTCTTATATTCAGGCAAGCAATTGAAAAGACATTTTTTAAAATTCTCCTTTCCTCTATAAAACTGAAAGAATATTGTGGAAAGAAATCTGAAAATAGAATATCGACCTGTCCAATCCTAGATTGGTTGTGATTCTGTGTCTACTTGAAAAATATTTCAGATTTTCCCAAAATATTAAGGACTAAATGTTCAAGTCAGAAAAAGAAAAATGTATGCCAACATAAAAGGAAACCAAAGTCTCATAAGGAGGGAAGTTAAAAATACAAATTTTAGAAAAAATCAAAAATAGTAATTTATTGCTATAATCCAACAAATCCATCCTGCAAGTTACAAAAAAAATATGTCTGAGAAGAGAAATATTTGTACAAATGATTTGGTTTAATGGGGAAAAAAATGAGTAAAGGACAATTTAAAAAAACAAACTATACCTTATATGCTGGACTATAAGACAAATGGTTGACAAAAGTATTTGGAGGAATACCGTTCACTGCAACTCATCCAAGCCCCATAACTGTCCATATCGACCTTCAGTAGATGGTGTCCTAGTCATAATACCAGAAAATTGAACAAAGTGTGATATCTGCATTTTTCTTCATTTAAAAAAATTAAATTCCTGTTTTATATACCAATATGTACAGTAAAAGCTAAAATATTAATTACAGCTGCAAACAATGGAGATGGTTGCTTTAGAAATGGATTACTGGGATGGGTGAATTCTCATGTCAACTAAGAACCACAACAACGTTTTTTTCTTTATTCCAAGTCGACAAACACTGTTTGAATTTGATCTTCATGTTTCAAATGGCAATTGTCTGGGTTTTTTCCACTGATTATCTTGCAATTGGCTTGATTGGAAATACAAAAAGACAGTGTAATAGTAAGTAACTCAGGAAGACCTACTCATCCTGCAGTAGAAAGTTTTCTGGTCTTGCAGGCCATTAACAGTGATTTTTTATCCATACAAGTTGGAGGTGCAAGGTAGCATAATGGTTATCGGCACAAAAAACAGGCTTGGCAAACCAAGTTCAAATTCCTAATACTAATTTTGGAGACAGGTTTTCCATCTTCTCCTCTCAAAACCTGACCTTGTGCTAGACATTCTGAAAATGAGTTCATATGTTTAGTTTTAGTTCAGTGATTACCCTGGGCTCAAGAAATTTGGCCTTGTGGCAGACTTTACTTAGTTCCAGTTATTATGACTGTTTGTATGATAATCATTTGAAAACTCTAAGGTTTTTTGTTTGATTCTTATGTCAGTTAGGCTAGGGGAAGGAAAACTTAACCGAAGTTAAGAGCCTTGTTACGTCAAGATGTTAATATTAATTTGTTTACATAGCTTTTTTTTTCTTTGCAAAAATAAATGAATATGTAGTTTTAATTTAACCAAAATTTGATTTAATTTACTCAAAACAAGTATCTCCTACATCGGAGCATTGATTTAATAAAACTTTTTTGATGATTCCAATAGCTTTCAATTGTTTGTGTGTATACTTCAGTATTTCTGTCAACAAAACAAAGTGAATGATTCACTACTTTTTGAACAATTTGTAAATTTTCACACTCACACCTGAACACATTCAATGTAAAAAAATAGCTCATAAATAAAAAGAAATGAGAGAATTCATGAAAGAAAAATTGTGAAGATTTTGGTAAAAACACTGAACGTCTGAAAAAAATCTCTGTGATGTCATATACAGTATCATCTGAAAATTTGCACTTCCAACTAGAATCAATTTTGGGGCCAAATTCTACATTACATAGTTATAAGTTATTGGCACAGCACTGTGTTTAGCTACACATGGTTCTGATTTTAAAAGTCAATGACTAAATTTAACTTTTTGTTTATTAATATTAGGTGGTTTAGTACCAGTGATGTAGTGGGCAAATGATCAATTTCCCAGTGTGATAAGAGATGTTTGATCTTAGAATAGTCACTTAAAGTGAGTGAAAAACTTTACACAACTGATTTCTATTGATTAGTATATTATTATATACTAGCATAGTCAAAACTTCTGCCTAGGATCAGAGGATCAAAGTGTTGCTCCCCGGCCCTCTGCCTAGGATCAGAGTATAGTATCAGTGCACTCTGCCTAGGATCAAAGTTTCGTTCCCCCACACTTCTGCTTATTGAAAGGTGTTATACACACAAAAATATATATATGGATACACATTGTGTTTTATATATGTGGATATTATACCATTCTAAGACCTGTCACTTTAGCTCTAAGAATTTTTCTGATCTCTACCATACATGTTTGGTTACTTCTTTGGGTGTCAGGATTGTGGCAGTACCAGATGGCCAATGAAAAAGGAAATAATTTGAATTTTAATGCTTTTTTGGTCATGAGTCTGCATAAACAGGTTTCCTGTTGTGTGTCAACTCTTTGATATATAAGCAAGAACATATCCACCCAGCTTAGTTACAGACTTATAAGATGGGATATTTGCTTTATAATTGCCTGCATAACATCCCTGGAAATGATTGTATCAGCTATACATTGTTCATATTGCCTACATATCTATGGCATGTGTAATGATTCATGTATTCTCCTCAAGGCATATTGACTTTACTGTTACCTTACCCATTCATGAATCAATGAGTTTATTATGATGGGAAAAGTATTTGTGCCTTTCATTAGTAATAAGGCCCAAAGCTAAATTTTTTGCAAGGTCAGAATATATTTGCAGCAAGCAATATTTAAGCATCAATAACTTTGTTACTTTTTCTCCAGCCAGAGCTTAGCAATATGCAGGAGGTGAAGTAATATTTGTGTAGAAAAGAATGGAAAAGCAGAAGAGGAAGAATATTTCTCACAAAGAATATTGACTTTCATGAATTCTTTGAAAATTATATGTAAATATGCTTTTTCACCAAGCGTATATAAATCTGTAAGTGAATAAGCCACTTTTTGAAAGTGTAAATGGTATTAGGTTGTTATATATGAAATGTAATTTTTTTAATAGTAAGATGAATATCTAGAGAGAGAGAGAGAGAGATGGTTATTATGGATCAATAGAAACAGTTTCTCAAATCCCCAAAGTTGTCTGCCATATTGCCAAAATTTCTTGAGTAAAATTCTAGGCCAAGCCATCTGTTTCTCTTCAACAGTATAAGTGCCATGGCCCATCCAGTTATTTAATCACTCCTCTTGGTATACACATTGTTGTTTCAAGACTATGAATGACCATTTAAATTTTTAGCAAGTTTTTCATGCACCACATTCAGTGCTTCATTTATGTACTTATAAAGTCCATAACTTTGATACTATATATTTAGAAATATGGACACTGGGCAAATTTGATTTTGAATAATAAACTAACAGCTTTTGTATCCTTTTAACCATTTGGAACTTTGATTTTTTGAAAACTGCTTTTGGCCCCAGGTGAGGTTTTTAAATTAATTTTAGTGATAAATATCATTTTTTCACCCGAGGTTCCTATGTACTGTCAATGTCAATGTGTGATGTCATATTGGCAAAATAACTTGTCAGCCAGTCCAGGACAATTATTGCTTTCACTGCCTTCATCACCAACTACAAATTGCCTTGAATTCCTATTCAATTCACTGCCAAAGTAGGAAGACCCAGAACTTGCAAAAATATTTCCATTCTCAGTATATGCTAAATATATTCTAAGTATATACACAACATTTGTTCATGGTTGCTGCCATTTTTAAATATCTGGATGTTGTTTACTAGGTGCTGACTTAATCACATTTACCAAAAGTAGGCATATATATCACCACTTTGTGAAAACATGTTGGACTAAAGTTTGTTACTAAGACATATGGATGAAAGTACTAGCTTAATAACATTATTCTATAGGTGTTCTATAACAGGCTGATATAAGAGGCAGCTATGGATGAAAGTATTAGGTTTATAACCATTGTTATCGTGGTTTCAGCGGTTCCGTCTTGAATAATTTAATGGTAATATTTTGGGGAGTTTTATGGTGTACTGTGAAAAACTTCATCATAGAAAATACGCTGTACAGTATAAACAAAATGTAAAAAGTTTAGGAAATCATAAATTGCATATATATTTATAATATGGCAACTACCACACCCTTTATGCAAAAAATGACATGTGTCGATAAAAATGTCTGGAACTTGTAATCTATTAATTTTATTGTAATAATCTTTGTGTTATTAATTAGAAGAAGGATTGTAGAAAATTATCAACTAAAAATTATTCATGTAGACAATATAGATATGAAGATAATCAGGGTTGAATACTTGTTTACACTCACAAAGCAGTTAGTCAAATGGTATTTTAGACTAAAAAATGTTTTTTCCAATTCACAGCACATTGTAGTTTTATGAAATTTAATATTTTCGTTAATTAACTGAATATTTTTTACTGTATGATTTACTGTATTTAATTTTTTATTTGTACATTTACAATTTTGGAATGGTAATGTGTTTGTTTATCAAAAGGTTTATCGTACATGATTTATGGTTTTTGGGGACCAAAAGGGTTGATGGGTGGGGCAGCAAAGATTATTTGCAGATTTAGCGTATACACACTCCTCTGGCACCCCTAACCCCTGCAAATGGCAAGGGATAGCTGTAGTTGTGTAGTAATTTTAAATGCAATTGTGTTATGCTTAACCCTCAAATCTCATTGATGTACTGGATAATGTTAAAATAATGGGGAAACTTGTAAAATACATTTATTTAAAAGAAATTAGCCAGCCTTATTATCAGTTACACCTCTATTGGAAGGCAGACCTCTGATTCTCACTTGACCAGGAGAAGGAAACTCCATAAAAAAACCTACAACCGAGGGATCTTACTACTATCATCCTCTTGGTTTAACAGGTGAGAGAGGTGAGGTGCACACCATACTCCACCTAAAACAAATCTCAATGAGCAAGACTGAGGGCTATCCTCATTCTCAATCCACAGAGAAGAGGCAACACCATAAAACAGGACCCCCCATCCAGTTGACAGATCTTCTACAGCTGCTGTGGAATAACTTGCCTACTCTTTGTAAGCACCGCTGGCCAAAGGCGGACCTGCAACAGATGTGGAGACCCCTCACAAATCTTTGTCTGCAAAGTCAAGACATAATTATATCAAATTTACAAGACGTATAAATAAGGCTTTGAATTTTTTTACTTGGCACTGCAACCTTCATTATAAATATCCATGTATATCCGATTGCATATTCAGGTATAGCAATGTTAAGCAGTGAGGTTTTCTTATTCACATTAACTGGCATATCAATTGAGAAGAATATCTGTTGTTAAGAAGATTAGAAAATACAGAAGCAAATAAAATGCAGCCATTGACTTGCTTATCTTATAAGCAGTGAGCAAAAATTTATGCTTTCTCTAAATTGACATATTTATCTGCTAATCTTACTCCATACAACATTTCTGCCGTAAAAGAACTGAATATCACTGACTGTTATCAACACATCATGTGCTAAACCTTACAATATCCATTTAGATTATTCTAGATGTTTAGTAAATTTGACGCCAAGAAGGTTTATTTTTCTTGGTTTGCACATGGAAACATTAAAGCAGAATGCTGAAAAAGTAAAGTGGTGTTTAAAAGTAATAAAAAATAGTGTGATGTTAAAGCTAAACCCAGATGAATTATTTAGATTCAAGGATATAAGTCATACACTTGGAATTATTCCAAGTAAAACATTCCAACTCTTATTCTGATCATCTGTACTTTGAATTTGGTATTTTGTTGTTACATATGAAGTGTTGTTTTTTAAATAGTAAGATGATATAAAGAATAAAAAATGTAATTATTTAATCAAAATATGACCCATTTGTAGAAATAACCTTTTTCTAACGATCCTCCAATGATAATGTGCCATCTCTATAAAATTCTTTAGGTTTAGTGATTACAAATTCAGTTAAAGCACGGAATTTTGGGTTCCCTGTTATTTAACCTTTTATTATGGATATGAAGTTCAAAATGCTTGAAAAGATGATAATCTGTCGGAGAAATGTCAGGTTTATAAAAATAATTATGATATTTTTCATTTATTTCATTATTACATCATGACTAAACTATTTCTTAGAAAATTATTTGTCCAAAGTTTACTACACACAGATTACGATTTTTTTTCTTCTAATTATACAATTTCCTATAGCTTTTTCCAAAGGATCGACATTTAGATAAAAATTCCTAGCGGCTTCAACAAGTTCAAATCCATCTTCAATTTGTTTTGTACTGATTTCTTTATTTCAGCCGTTTCACCCTCTTCATCTTCAGTTTCTTCAAATGTATGTTGCTTAGATTTGAAGAAGATCATGTCAGATTTTCGTACTGCTAGCATTGTCTTCATGTTATTTAATAACTTCAAGTTTTTCTTCTAATGTAATTGCTTTTCTTTTCCACATTTTCTTTTATCCGCATTTAATATGGGATATAATTTTACAAATTAGAAATAAAATAAGAGCAGGCAAGATTATACAGTATGTCAGAGACATGCTACTATCACGTCCGAGTACCAAGGTGACTGAGCACACACTGAATCTGACTGTCATTTGCACATGTTTATTTTATTTAGGGCCATTCACATCATTTACTTGTAACTCAAGTTTCCAGAAATTTCCCAAAAGATCTTGAATTTTCTAGAAATTTTCAAAAAGGTCTTGAATTTTCTGGAAAATTCCAAAAAAGATCTTGAATTTTCTAGAAATTTTAGAGTGACCTCATGGTAACTGAATAATTAAACACGTAAAAGAGGACATGGTCACAGTTTTCCAAATCACAGTAACTGAATTTTGCATTGATTGAAGTAGTATATAGCAGGGTTTTCTTGTATATAGAGCAAACAAATTCTGGTTCTGTTTGCTTTTGAGAAAGACATGAACCTGACTCCACCTTCACTCTGTCCTATCACAAGTCATCTTGATCATGGTCTTGTTACTGGCATACCACATGGTATACAGAATAAAAAAGTAGATGATTGAGTACTCAGGTAATCAACTCTCAATCAAATTTCTTCCGTTATAGGGTTGCTATATCCATTATCAGCTATAAGAAATGTAAACCACTGACTGATGAAAATCACCATCCATTTTGACAGCCATTAGTTGATCACTCCCCACCTCAGTGGTTATGTCTTTCCCAAGAGCATTAATTCTGAATCTATCAATTAATTCAAATGATATCAATTGATTCAAAATGGTACCAAACCATGATTGGAACCATGTTGTCAGCTTTATTATCTGATACTCAGCTGATTAGACTATTTCCTCTTTGTTCTTTAAAAAATACATATGAAATCAATTGAAATTAATAAGTACAGGATTTCACCACATTTAGGCAGGCTCTAGAAAATTTCTGTTAATTCTATTTTTGCAAAATATATCATGCTAAATTTAGTGTGCATCCTATATGCTGGTGTTTTATATGCCGCAAAATATGGTTAGTCATAACAACAACATATGAAATATTTAAGAACATTTTAGCAGTTATCTTTACAAATTCTTTTAAAAGCTTTATACTCTCATATGACTTGATTTTCTAGTTGTTGTTTTGGAGTATAATTTCTTTTTTTCTTCTTCTTTCTTTCAGCGTTATCTTGAAAATTGCAATGTCGGGTCCTGCTCTAATGAATTGCTGTCTCTGGATGCAGATGTCCATATGCGTTACAAACTGTCAGCATCAATGGCGCTCTTCACAGCACTCGAATATGCTTCAGATGCTGTAGAAATTGTCAATGCTGATCATGAAATACAGGTAATTCACATTTTGTTTATAGCCCCTTGCAATAAAAATTCCTGAAAGGAAACATAATGTCTTTCAATTGCACTAAAAATGTTATGTGTTAGAAGTAATTTGTTAAGAAGCTACATCAATTTGTAGCAGGATCCTGAACTTTCGCTATCCTTACATGAATTTCTGCTTGCAAGTTGATGAGTTAAGCATGGAAGTAACATTGTCAAGTATATATACATATATATAATATATATATATATTGTCAAATCCACATACA